>JANJGN010004394.1:0-33725 GCA_026770705.1 Isurus oxyrinchus | reverse complement strand
AGTTTAGATCTATTTAACTCTGTATGCCTCTGTTTAACTGTGTTTCACTCAGTTTCCCTCTTTTTAACTCTGTTTAACTCTGTTGAACTTTGTTTGCCTCTGTTTAACTCTGTTTAACTCTGTTCGCCTCTGTTTAACCCTGTTTAACTCTGCTTAACTCTGTTTGCCTCTGTTTAATTCTGCTTAACTCTGTTTGCCTCTGTTTAACTCTGTTTCACTCAGTTTCCCTCTGTTTGCCTCTTTTTAACACTGTTTGCCTCTGTTGAACTCTGTTTGCCTCTGTTTAACTCTGCTTAACTCTGTTTGCCTCTGTTCAACTCTGTTTAAATCTGTTTGCCTCTGTTTAACTCCATTTAACTCTGTATGCCTCTGTTTAACTCTGTATGCCTCTGTTTAACTCTGTTGAACTCTGTATGCCTCTGTTTAACTCTGTTTCACTCAGTTTCCCTCTGTTTGCCTCTTGTTAACACTGTTTGCCTCTGTTGAACTCTGTTTGCCTCTGTTTAAATGTGTTTAACTCTGTTTGTCTCTGTTCAACTCTGTTTAACTCTGTTTAAATCTGTTTCAATCTGTATTCCTCTGTTTAACTCTGTTTCACTCAGTTTCCCTCTGTTTGCCTCTGTTTAGTTCTGTTTAACTCTGTTTGCCTCTGATAAAATCTATTTAACTCTGTTTGCCTCTGTTTAACTCTGTTTCACTCAGTTTCCCTCTGTTTGCCTCTTTTTAACACTGTTTGCATCTGTTGAACTCTGTTTGCCTCTGTTAAACTCTGTTTAACTCTGTTTGCCTCTGTTTAACTCTGTTTCACTCAGTTTCCCTCTGTTTGCCTCTGTTTAGTTCTGTTTAACTCTGTTTGCCTCTGATAAAATCTATTTAACTCTGTTTGCCTCTGTTTAACTCTGTTTCACTCAGTTTCCCTCTGTTTGCCTCTTTTTAACACTGTTTGCATCTGTTGAACTCTGTTTGCCTCTGTTAAACTCTGTTTAACTCTGTTTGCCTCTGTTCAACTCTGTTTAACACTGTTTCACTCTGTTTGCCTCTGTTTAGATCTGTTTAACTCTGTTTGCCTCTGATAAAATCTATTTAACTCTGTTTGCCTCAGTTTAACTCTGTTTAACTCTGTTTTCCTCTGTTCAACTCTGTTTCACTCTATTTTACTCTGTATGCCTCTGTTTTACTCTGTTTAACTCTGTTGGATCCTGTTGCCTCTGTTTAACTCTGTTTAAATCTGTTTGCCTCTGTTCAACTCAGTTTCACTCAGTTTCCCTCAGTTTGCCTCTTTTTAACTCTGTCTAACTCTGTTGAACTTTGTTTGCCTCTGTTTAACTCTATGTGCCTCTGTTTTACTCTGTTGAACTATGTTTGCCTCTGTTTAACTCTGTTTGACTCTGTTCGACTCTCTTTAACTCAGTTTAACTCAGTTTAACTCTGCATATTTCTGTTTGCCTCTGTTTCACTCTGTTTCACTCTGTTTGCCTCTGTTCAACTCTGTTTCACTCTATTTTACTCTGTATGCCTCTGTTTGAATCTGTATAACTCTGTTTGCCTCTGTTTAACTCTGTTTAACTCTGTTTTCCTCTGTTACAACTCTGTTTCACTCTATTTTACTCTGTATGCCTCTGTTTTACTCTGTTTAACTCTGTTGGATCCTGTTGCCTCTGTTTAACTCAGTTTAACTCTGTTCGCCTCTGTTTAACTCTGTTTCTCTCTGTTTGCCTCTGTTTAACTCTGTTTAAATCTGTTTGCCTCTGTTCAACTCAGTTTAGATCTATTTAACTCTGTATGCCTCTGTTTAACTGTGTTTCACTCAGTTTCCCTCTTTTTAACTCTGTTTAACTCTGTTGAACTTTGTTTGCCTCTGTTTAACTCTGTTTAACTCTGTTCGCCTCTGTTTAACCCTGTTTAACTCTGCTTAACTCTGTTTGCCTCTGTTTAATTCTGCTTAACTCTGTTTGCCTCTGTTTAACTCTGTTTCACTCAGTTTCCCTCTGTTTGCCTCTTTTTAACACTGTTTGCCTCTGTTGAACTCTGTTTGCCTCTGTTTAACTCTGCTTAACTCTGTTTGCCTCTGTTCAACTCTGTTTAAATCTGTTTGCCTCTGTTTAACTCCATTTAACTCTGTATGCCTCTGTTTAACTCTGTATGCCTCTGTTTAACTCTGTTGAACTCTGTATGCCTCTGTTTAACTCTGTTTCACTCAGTTTCCCTCTGTTTGCCTCTTGTTAACACTGTTTGCCTCTGTTGAACTCTGTTTGCCTCTGTTTAAATGTGTTTAACTCTGTTTGTCTCTGTTCAACTCTGTTTAACTCTGTTTAAATCTGTTTCAATCTGTATTCCTCTGTTTAACTCTGTTTCACTCAGTTTCCCTCTGTTTGCCTCTGTTTAGTTCTGTTTAACTCTGTTTGCCTCTGATAAAATCTATTTAACTCTGTTTGCCTCTGTTTAACTCTGTTTCACTCAGTTTCCCTCTGTTTGCCTCTTTTTAACACTGTTTGCATCTGTTGAACTCTGTTTGCCTCTGTTAAACTCTGTTTAACTCTGTTTGCCTCTGTTTAACTCTGTTTCACTCAGTTTCCCTCTGTTTGCCTCTGTTTAGTTCTGTTTAACTCTGTTTGCCTCTGATAAAATCTATTTAACTCTGTTTGCCTCTGTTTAACTCTGTTTCACTCAGTTTCCCTCTGTTTGCCTCTTTTTAACACTGTTTGCATCTGTTGAACTCTGTTTGCCTCTGTTAAACTCTGTTTAACTCTGTTTGCCTCTGTTCAACTCTGTTTAACACTGTTTCACTCTGTTTGCCTCTGTTTAGATCTGTTTAACTCTGTTTGCCTCTGATAAAATCTATTTAACTCTGTTTGCCTCAGTTTAACTCTGTTTAACTCTGTTTTCCTCTGTTCAACTCTGTTTCACTCTATTTTACTCTGTATGCCTCTGTTTTACTCTGTTTAACTCTGTTGGATCCTGTTGCCTCTGTTTAACTCTGTTTAAATCTGTTTGCCTCTGTTCAACTCAGTTTCACTCAGTTTCCCTCAGTTTGCCTCTTTTTAACTCTGTCTAACTCTGTTGAACTTTGTTTGCCTCTGTTTAACTCTATGTGCCTCTGTTTTACTCTGTTGAACTATGTTTGCCTCTGTTTAACTCTGTTTGACTCTGTTCGACTCTCTTTAACTCAGTTTAACTCAGTTTAACTCTGCATATTTCTGTTTGCCTCTGTTTCACTCTGTTTCACTCTGTTTGCCTCTGTTCAACTCTGTTTCACTCTATTTTACTCTGTATGCCTCTGTTTGAATCTGTATAACTCTGTTTGCCTCTGTTTAACTCTGTTTAACTCTGTTTTCCTCTGTTCAACTCTGTTTCACTCTATTTTACTCTGTATGCCTCTGTTTTACTCTGTTTAACTCTGTTGGATCCTGTTGCCTCTGTTTAACTCAGTTTAACTCTGTTCGCCTCTGTTTAACTCTGTTTCTCTCTGTTTGCCTCTGTTTAACTCTGTTTAAATCTGTTTGCCTCTGTTCAACTCAGTTTAGATCTATTTAACTCTGTATGCCTCTGTTTCACTTTGTTTCACTCAGTTTCCCTCAGTTTGCCTCTTTTTAACTCTGTTTAACACTGTTGAACTTTGTTTGCCTCTGTTTAACTCTGTTTAACTCTGTATGCCTCTGTCTAACTCTGTTTAACTTTGTTTGCATCTTTCTAACTCTGTTTGACTCTGTTCAACTCTGTTTAACTCTGTATGCCTCTGTTTTACTCTGTTTCACTCTGTTTGCCTCTGGTTAACTCAGTTTAACTCTGTTTAACACTTTTTGCCTCTGTTTAACTCTGTTTAACTCTGTTTAACTCTGTATACCTCTGTCTAACTCTGTTTAACTTTGTTTGCATCTTTTTAACTCTGTTTGACTCTGTTCAACTCTGTTTAACTCTGTCTAACTCTGTATGCCTCTGTTTAACTCTGTTTCACTCTGTTTGCCTCTGTTTAACTCAGTTTAACTCTGTTTAACACTGTTTGCCTCTGCTTAACTCAGTTTAACTCTGTTTAACACTGTTTGCCTCTGTTTAACTCTGTTTAACTCTGTATGCCTCTGTTTAACTATGTTTCACTCGGTTTCCCACTGTTTGCCTTTTATTAACTCTGTTTAACTCTGTTGAACTCTGTTTTCCTATGTTTAACTCTGTTTAAATCTGTTTGCCTCTGTTCAACTCAGTTTAGATCTATTTAACTCTGTATGCCTCTGTTTAACTCTGTTGCACTCAGTTTCCCTCAGTTTGCCTCTTTTTAACTCTGTTTAACTCTGTATGCCTCTGTCTAACTCTGTTTAACTTTGTTTGCATCTTTTTAACTCTGTTTGACTCTGTTCAACTCTGTTTAACTCTGTTTAACTCTGTATGCCTCTGTTTAACTCTGTTTCACTCTGTTTGCCTCTGTTTAACTCAGTTTAACTCTGTTCGCCTCTGTTTAACTCTGTTTAACTCTGTTTATCTCTGTTTGCCTCTGTTTAACTCTGTTTAAATCTGTTTGCCTCTGTTCAAATCTGTTTAGATCTATTTAACTCTGCATGCCTCAAATTAACTTTTTCTCTCAGTTTCCCTCTGATTGCCTCTGTTTAACTGTTTTTAACTCTGTTTGCCTCTGTTTAACTCTGTTTGACTCTGTTCAACTCTGTTTAACTCTGTTTAACTCTGTTAACTCTTTTTAACTCTGTTTAACTCTGTTTCACTCTGTTTGCCTCTTTTTAGTTCTGTTTAAAACTGTTTGCCTCTGATAAAATCTATTTAACTCTGTTTGCCTCTGACTAACTCTGTTTAACTTTGTTTGCATCTTTTTAACTCTGTTTGACTCTGTTCAACTCTGTTTAACTCTGTTTAACTCTGTTTAACTCTGTATGCTTCTGTTTCACTCTGTTTAACTCTGTATGCTTCTGCTTAATTCTGTTCACTCTGTTTGTTTCTGTTCAACTCTGTTTAAATCTGTCTGCCTCTTTTTAAATCTGTTTCACTCAGTTTCCCACTGTTTGCCTCTTTTTATCTCTGTTTAACTCTGTTTGCCTAGGTTTAACTCTGCTTAACTCTGTTTGCCTCTGTTTAACTCTATTTAACTCGATTCGCCTCTGTTTAAAACTGTTTGACTCTGTTTCAATCTGTATTCCTCTGTTCAACTCTGTTTCACTCAGTTTCCCTCTGTTTGCCTCTTTTTAACTCTGTTTAACTCTGTTTCACTCTGTTTGCCTCTGTTTAGTTCTGTTTAACTCTGTTTGCCTCTGATAAAATCTATTTAACTCTGCTTGCCTCTGTTTAACTCTGTTTCACTCAGTTTCCCTCTGTTTGCCTCTTTTTAACACTGTTTGCCTCTGTTGAACTCTGTTTGCCTCTGTTTAACTCTGCTTAACTCTGTTTGCCTCTGTTCAACTCTGTTTAAATCTGTTTGCCTCTGTTTAACTCCATTTAACTCTGTATGCCTCTGTTTAACTCTGTATGCCTCTGTTTAACTCTGTTGAACTCTGTATGCCTCTGTTTAACTCTGTTTCACTCAGTGTCCCTCTGTTTGCCTCTTGTTAACACTGTTTGCCTCTGTTGAACTCTGTTTGCCTCTGTTTAACTCTGCTTGACTCTGTTTGCCTCTGTTCAACTCTGTTTAACTCTGTTTAAATCTGTCTGCCTCTTTTTAAATCTGTTTCACTCAGTTTCCCACTGTTTGCCTCTTTTTATCTCTGTTTAACTCTGTTTGCCTATGTTTAACTCTGCTTAACTCTGTTTGCCTCTGTTTAACTCTATTTAACTCGATTCGCCTCTGTTTAAAACTGTTTGACTCTGTTTCACTCTGTTTGCCTCTGTTCAACTCTGTTTAAATCTGTCTGCCTCTGTTTAACTCTATTTAACTCTGTATGCCTCTGTTTAACTCTGTTTAACTCTGTATGCCTCTGTTTAACTCTGTTTAACTCTGTATGCCTCTGCTTAACTCTGTTTCACTCAGTTACCCTCTGTTTGCCTCTTTTTAACTCTGTTTATCTCTGCTTAACTCTGTTTGCCTCCGTTTAGCTCTATTTAACTCGATTCGCCTCTGTTTAAAACTGTTTCACTCTGTTTCACTCTGTTTAACTCTGTATGCCTCTGTTTAACTCTGTATGCCTCTGTTTAACTCTGTTGAACTATGTTTGGCTCTGCTAACTCTGTTCAACTCTCTTTAACTCAGTTTAACTCTGTTTAACTCTGTTTACCTCTATGTGCCTCTGTTTTACTCAGTTGAACTATGTTTGCCTCTGTTTAATTCTGTTTAACTCTGTTCGACTCTCTTTAACTCAGTTTAACTCTGTTTAACTCTATGTGCCTCTGTTTTACTCTGTTGAACTATGTTTGCCTCTGTTTTAACTCTGTTTGACTCTGTTCGACTCTCTTTAACTCAGTTTAACTCAGTTTAACTCTGCATATTTCTGTTTGCCTCTGTTTAACTCTGTTTCACTCTGTTTGCCTCTGTTCAACTCTGTTTCACTCTATTTTACTCTGTATGCCTCTGTTTGAATCTGTATAACTCTGTTCGCCTCTGTTTCACTCAGTTTCCCTCTGTTTGCCTCTTTTTAACTCTGTTTGCCTCTGTTGAACTCTGTTTGCCTCTGTTCAACTCTGTTTAACTCTGTTCAACTCTGTTTAAATCTGTATTTCTCTGTTTAACTCTGTTTCACTCAGTTTCACTCTGTTTGCCTCTTTTTAACTCTGTTGAACTCTGTTTGCCTCTGTTTAACTCTGTTTACCTCTGTTCGCCTCTGTTTAAATCTGCTTAACTCTGTTTGCCTCAGTTTAAATCTGCTTAACTCTGTTTGCCTCAGTTTAAATCTATTTATCACGATTCACCTCTGTTAAACACTGTTAAACTCTGTTTCACTCTGTTTAACTCTGTTTAACTCTGTATGCCTCTGTTTAACTCTGTTTCACTCTGTTTGCCTATGTTTAATTCTGCTTAACTCTGTTTGCCTCTGTTTAACTGTATTTCACTCGATTCACCTTTGTTAAACACTGTTTAACACTGTTTCACTCTGTTTAACTCTTTTTAACTCTGTATGCCTCTGTTTAACTCTGTTTAAATCTGTATGCCTCTGTTTAACTCTGTTTGCCTCTGTTTAACTCTGTTTAACTCTGTTAACTCTTTTTAACTCTGTTTAACTCTGTTTCAATCTGTTTGCCTCTGTTTAGTTCTGTTTAAATCTGTTTGCCTCTGATAAAATCTATTTAACTCTGTTTGCCTCTGTTTAACTTTGTTTAACTCTATTTTCCTCTGTTTAACTCTATTTAACTCTGTATGCCTCTGTTTAACTATGTTTCACTCGGTTTCCCACTGTTTGCCTTTTATTAACTCTGTTTAACTCTGTTGAACTCTGTTTTCCTATGTTTAACTCTGTTTAAATCTGTTTGCCTCTGTTCAACTCAGTTTAGATCTATTTAACTCTGTATGCCTCTGTTTAACTCTGTTGCACTCAGTTTCCCTCAGTTTGCCTCTTTTTAACTCTGTTTAACTCTGTTCAACTCTGTTTAACTCTGTTTAACTCTGTTTAACTCTGTATGCTTCTGTTTCACTCTGTTTAACTCTGTATGCTTCTGCTTAATTCTGTTCACTCTGTTTGTTTCTGTTCAACTCTGTTTAAATCTGTTTGCCTCTGTTTAACTCTATTTAACTCTGTATGCCTCTGTTTAACTCTGTATGCCTCTGTTTAACTCTGTTGAACTCTGTATGCCTCTGTTTAACTCTGTTTCACTCAGTTTCCCTCTGTTTGCCTCTTGTTAACACTGTTTGCCTCTGTTGAACTCTGTTTGCCTCTGTTTTAAATGTGTTTAACTCTGTTTGCCTCTGTTCAACTCTGTTTAACTCTGTTTAAATCTGTTTCAATCTGTATTCCTCTGTTTAACTCTGTTTCACTCAGTTTCCCTCTGTTTGCCTCTTTTTAACTCTGTTTAACTCTGTTTCACTCTGTTTGCCTCTGTTTAGTTCTGTTTACCTCTGTTTGCCTCTGATAAAATCTATTTAACTCTGTTTGCCTCTGTTTAACTCTGTTTCACTCAGTTTCCCTCTGTTTGCCTCTTTTTAACACTGTTTGCCTCTGTTGAACTCTGTTTGCCTCTGTTTAACTCTGCTTAACTCTGTTTGCCTCTGTTCAACTCTGTTTAAATCTGTTTGCCTCTGTTTAACTCCATTTAACTCTGTATGCCTCTGTTTAACTCTGTATGCCTCTGTTTAACTCTGTTGAACTCTGTATGCCTCTGTTTAACTCTGTTTCACTCAGTTTCCCTCTGTTTGCCTCTTGTTAACACTGTTTGCCTCTGTTGAACTCTGTTTGCCTCTGTTTAAATGTGTTTAACTCTGTTTGTCTCTGTTCAACTCTGTTTAACTCTGTTTAAATCTGTTTCAATCTGTATTCCTCTGTTTAACTCTGTTTCACTCAGTTTCCCTCTGTTTGCCTCTTTTTAACTCTGTTTAACTCTGTTTCACTCTGTTTGCCACTGTTTAGTTCTGTTTAACTCTGTTTGCCTCTGATAAAATCTATTTAACTCTGTTTGCCTCTGTTTAACTCTGTTTCTCTCAGTTTCCCTCTGTTTGCCTCTTTTTAACACTGTTTGCCTCTGTTGAACTCTGTTTGCCTCTGTTAAACTCTGTTTAACTCTGTTTGCCTCTGTTCAACTCTGTTTAACACTGTTTCACTCTGTTTGCCTCTGTTTAGATCTGTTTAACTCTGTTTGCCTCTGATAAAATCTATTTAACTCTGTTTGCCTCAGTTTAACTCTGTTTAACTCTGTTTTCCTCTGTTCAACTCTGTTTCACTCTATTTTACTCTGTATGCCTCTGTTTTACTCTGTTTAACTCTGTTGGATCCTGTTGCCTCTGTTTAACTCTGTTTAAATCTGTTTGCCTCTGTTCAACTCAGTTTCACTCAGTTTCCCTCAGTTTGCCTCTTTTTAACTCTGTCTAACTCTGTTGAACTTTGTTTGCCTCTGTTTAACTCTGTTTAACTCTATGTGCCTCTGTTTTACTCTGTTGAACTATGTTTGCCTCTGTTTAACTCTGTTTGACTCTGTTCGACTCTCTTTAACTCAGTTTAACTCAGTTTAACTCTGCATATTTCTGTTTGCCTCTGTTTCACTCTGTTTCACTCTGTTTGCCTCTGTTCAACTCTGTTTCACTCTATTTTACTCTGTATGCCTCTGTTTGAATCTGTATAACTCTGTTCGCCTCTGTTTGACTCTGTTTGCCTCTGTTTAACTCTGTTTAAATCTGTTTGCCTCTGTTTAATTCTATTTAACTCTGTTTGCCTCTGTTTAACTCTGTTTAACTCTGTATGCCTCTGTTTAACTCTGTTGAACTCTGTATGCCTCTGTTTAACTCTGTTTCACTCAGTTACCCTCTGTTTGCCTCTTTTTAACTCTGTTTAACTCTGTTGAACTCTGTTTGCCTCTGTTTAACTCTGTTTCACTCAGTTTCCCTCTGTTTGCCTCTTTTTAACTCTGTTTAACTCTCTTTGTCTCTGTTTAACTCTGCTTAACTCTGTTTGCCTCCGTTTAGCTCTATTTAACTTGATTCGCCTCTGTTTAAAACTGTTTCACTCTGTTTCACTCTGTTTAACTCTGTATGCCTCTGTTTAACTCTGTATGCCTCTGTTTACCTCTGTTGAACTATGTTTGGCTCTGCTAACTCTGTTCAACTCTCTTTAACTCAGTTTAACTCTGTTTAACTCTGCTTAACTCTATGTGACTCTGTTTTACTCAGTTGAACTATGTTTGCCTCTGTTTAACTCTGTTTAACTCTGTTCGACTCTCTTTAACTCAGTTTAACTCGGTTTAACTCTGCTTAACTCTGTTTGCCTCTGTTTAAGTCTGTTTCAAACTGTTTGCCTCTGTTCAACTCTGTTTCACTCTATTTTACTCTGTATGCCTCTGTTTAAATCTGTATAACTCTGTTGGACTCTGCTTGCCTCTGTTTAACTCAGTTTAACTCTGTTCGCCTCTGTTTAACTCTGTTTGCCTCTGTATGACTCTTTTTAACTCTGTTTGCCTCTGTTTAACTCTTTTTAACTCTGTTTGCATCTGTTCAACTCTGTTTGCCTCTGTTCAACTCAGTTTAGATCTATTTAACTCTGTATGCCTCTTTTTAACTCTGTTTCACTCAGTTTCCCTCAGTTTGCCTCTTTTTAACTCTGTTTAACTCTGTTGAACTTTGTTTGCCTCTGTTTAACTCTGTTGAACTCTGTTTGCCTCTGTCTAACTCTGTTTAACTTTGTTTGCATCTTTTTAACTCTGTTTGACTCTGTTCAACTCTGTTTAACTCTGTTTAACTCTGTTTCACTCTGTTTGTCTCTGTTCAACTCTGTTTAAATCTGTCTGCCTCTGTTTAACTCTATTTAACTCTGTATGCCTCTGTTTAACTCTGTATGCCTCTGCTTAACTCTGTTTCACTCAGTTTCCCTCTGTATGCCTCTTTTTAACTCTATTTGCCGCTGTTGAACTCTGTTTGCCTCTGTTTAACTCTGCTTGACTCTGTTTGCCTCTGTTCAACTCTGTTTAACTCTGTTTAAATCTGTCTGCCTCTTTTTAAATCTGTTTCACTCAGTTTCCCACTGTTTGCCTCTTTTTATCTCTGTTTAACTCTGTTTGCCTATGTTTAACTCTGCTTAACTCTGTTTGCCTCTGTTTAACTCTATTTAACTCGATTCGCCTCTGTTTAAAACTGTTTGACTCTGTTTCACTCTGTTTGCCTCTGTTCAACTCTGTTTAAATCTGTCTGCCTCTGTTTAACTCTATTTAACTCTGTATGCCTCTGTTTAACTCTGTTTAACTCTGTATGCCTCTGTTTAACTCTGTTTAACTCTGTATGCCTCTGCTTAACTCTGTTTCACTCAGTTACCCTCTGTTTGCCTCTTTTTAACTCTGTTTAACTCTGCTTAACTCTGTTTGCCTCCGTTTAGCTCTATTTAACTCGATTCGCCTCTGTTTAAAACTGTTTCACTCTGTTTCACTCTGTTTAACTCTGTATGCCTCTGTTTAACTCTGTATGCCTCTGTTTAACTCTGTTGAACTATGTTTGGCTCTGCTAACTCTGTTCAACTCTCTTTAACTCAGTTTAACTCTGTTTAACTCTGTTTACCTCTATGTGCCTCTGTTTTACTCAGTTGAACTATGTTTTGCCTCTGTTTAATTCTGTTTAACTCTGTTCGACTCTCTTTAACTCAGTTTAACTCTGTTTAACTCTGTTTAACTCTATGTGCCTCTGTTTTACTCTGTTGAACTATGTTTGCCTCTGTTTAACTCTGTTTGACTCTGTTCGACTCTCTTTAACTCAGTTTAACTCTGCATATTTCTGTTTGCCTCTGTTTCAACCTGTTTCACTCTGTTTGCCTCTGTTCAACTCTGTTTCACTCTATTTTACTCTGTATGCCTCTGTTTAAATCTGTATAACTCTGTTCGCCTCTGTTTGACTCTGTTTGCCTCTGTTTAACTCTGTTTAAATCTGTTTGCCTCTGTTTAATTCTATTTAACTCTGTTTGCCTCTGTTTAACTCTGTTTAACTCTGTATGCCTCTGTTTAACTCTGTTGAACTCTGTATGCCTCTGTTTAACTCTGTTTCACTCAGTTACCCTCTGTTTGCCTCTTTTTAACTCTGTTTAACTCTGTTGAACTCTGTTTGCCTCTGTTTAACTCTGTTTCACTCAGTTTCCCTCTGTTTGCCTCTTTTTAACTCTGTTTAACTCTCTTTGTCTCTGTTTAACTCTGCTTAACTCTGTTTTGCCTCCGTTTAGCTCTATTTAACTTGATTCGCTTCTGTTTAAAACTGTTTCACTCTGTTTCACTCTGTTTAACTCTGTATGCCTCTGTTTAAACTCTGTATGCCTCTGTTTACCTCTGTTGAACTATGTTTGGCTCTGCTAACTCTGTTCAACTCTCTTTAACTCAGTTTAACTCTGTTTAACTCTGCTTAACTCTATGTGACTCTGTTTTACTCAGTTGAACTATGTTTGCCTCTGTTTAACTCTGTTTAACTCTGTTCGACTCTCTTTAACTCAGTTTAACTCGGTTTAACTCTGCTTAACTCTGTTTGCCTCTGTTTAAGTCTGTTTCAAACTGTTTGCCTCTGTTCAACTCTGTTTCACTCTATTTTACTCTGTATGCCTCTGTTTAAATCTGTATAACTCTGTTGGACTCTGCTTGCCTCTGTTTAACTCAGTTTAACTCTGTTCGCCTCTGTTTAACTCTGTTTGCCTCTGTATGACTCTTTTTAACTCTGTTTGCCTCTGTTTAACTCTTTTTAACTCTGTTACATCTGTTCAACTCTGTTTGCCTCTGTTCAACTCAGTTTAGATCTATTTAACTCTGTATGCCTCTTTTTAACTCTATTTCACTCAGTTTCCCTCAGTTTGCCTCTTTTTAACTCTGTTTAACTCTGTTGAACTTTGTTTGCCTCTGTTTAACTCTGTTGAAGTCTATTTGCCTCTGTCTAACTCTGTTTAACTTTGTTTGCATCTTTTTAACTCTGTTTGACTCTGTTCAACTCTCTTTAACTCTGTTTAACTTTGTTTCACTCTGTTTGCCTCTGTTCAACTCTGTTTAAATCTGTCTGCCTCTGTTTAACTCTGTTTAACTCTGTATGCCTCTGTTTAACTCTGTATGCCTCTGCTTAACTCTGTTTCACTCAGTTTCCCTCTGTTTGCCTCTTTTTAACTCTATTTGCCTCTGTTGAACTCTGTTTGCCTCTGTTTAACTCTGCTTGACTCTGTTTGCCTCTGTTCAACTCTGTTTAACTCTGTTTAAATCTGTCTGCCTCTTTTTAAATCTGTTTCACTCAGTTTCCCTCTGTTTGCCTCTTTTTATCTCTGTTTAACTCTGTTTGCCTATGTTTAACTCTGCTTAACTCTGTTTGCCTCTGTTTAACTCTATTTAACTCGATTCGCCTCTGTTTAAAACTGTTTGACTCTGTTTCACTCTGTTTGCCTCTGTTCAACTCTGTTTAAATCTGTCTGCCTCTGTTTAACTCTATTTAACTCTATATGCCTCTGTTTAACTCTGTTTAACTCTGTATGCCTCTGCTTAACTCTGTTTCGCTCATTTCCCTCTGTTTGCCTCTTTTTAACTCTATTTGCCTCTGTTGAACTCTGATTGCCTCTGTTTAACTCTGCTTGACTCTGTTTGCCTCTGTCCAACTCTGTTTAACTCTGTTTAAATCTGTATGCCTCTGTTTAAATCTGTTTCACTCAGTTTCCCTCTGTTTGCCTCTTTTTATCTCTGTTTAACTCTGTTTGCCTATGTTTAACTCTGCTTAACTCTGTTTGCCTCTGTTTAACTTTATTTAACTCGATTCGCCTCTGTTTAAAACTGTTTGACTCTGTTTCACTCTGTTTAACTCTGTCTGCCTCTGTTTAACTCTGTTGAACTATGTTTGGCTCTGTTTAACTCTGTTCAACTCTCTTTAACTCAGTTTAACTCTGTTTAACTCTGTGTGCCTCAGTTTTACTCTGTTGAACTATGTTTGCCTCTGTTTAACTCTGTTTAACTCTGTTCGACTCTCTTTAACTCAGTTTAACTCTGTTTAACTCTGCTTAACTGTGTTTGCCTCTGTTTCACTCTGTTTCACTCTGTTTGCCTCTGTTCAACTCTGTTTCACCCTATTTTACTCTGTATGCCTCTTTTTAAATCTGTATAACTCTGTTGGACTCTGCTTGCCTCTGTTTAACTCAGTTTAACTCTGTTCGCCTCTGTTTAAATCTGTTTGCCTCTGTATGACTCTTTTTAACTCTGTTTGCCTCTGTTTGCCTCTTTTTAACTCTGTTTGCATCTGTTTAACTCTGTTTGACTCTGTTCAACTCTGTTTAACTCTGTTTAACTCTTTTTAATTCTGTTTCACTCTGTTTGCCTCTGTTTAGTTCTGTTCAACTCTGTTTGCCTCTGATTAACTCTATTTAACTCTGTTTGTCTCTGTGCAACTCTGTTTAACTCTGTTTTCCTCTGTTCAACTCTGTTTCACTCTATTTTACTCTGTATGCCTCTGTTTAACTCTGTTTAACTATGTTGGATCATGTTGCCTCTGTTTAACTCAGTTTAATTCAGTTTAACTCTGTTCGCCTATGTTTAACTCTGTTTAACTCTGTTTATCTCTGTTTGCCTCTGTTAGCTTCTGTTTAACTCTGTTGAAATCTGTTTGCCTCAGTCTAACTCTGTTTAACTCTGTTTGCCTCTGTTTGCCTCTGTTTAACTCTGTTGAACTCTGTTTGCCTCAGTCTAACTCTGTTTAACTCTGTTTGCATCTGTTTAACTCTGTTCAACTCTGTTCAACTCTGTTTAACTCTATTTAACACTGTATGCCTCTGTTGAACTCTGTTTCCCTCTGTTTGCCTCTGTTTAACTCTATTTAACTCTGTTTGCCTCTGTTTAACTCTGTTCAACTCTGTTCAACTCTGTTTAACTCTATTTAACTCTGTTTGCCTCTGTTTAACTCTGTTTAACTCTGTATGCCTCTCTTTAACTCTGTTGAACTATGTATGCCTCTGCTTAACTCTGTTTCACTCAGTTTCCCTCTGTTTGCCTCTTTTTAACTCTGTTTAACTCTGTTGAACTCTGTTTGCCTCTGTTCAACTCTGTTGAACTCTCTTTTACTCTGTATGCATCTGTTTAACTCTGTTTCACTCAGTTTCCCTCTGTTTGCCTCTTATTAACTCTTTTTAACTCTGTTGAAATCTGTTTGCCTCTGTTTAACTCTGCTTAACTCTGTTCGCCTCTGTTTAACTCTGTTTAACACTGTTTAACTCTGTATGCCTCTGTTAACTCTGTCTCACTCTGTTTGGCTATGTTTAACTCTGCTTAAATCTGTTCGCCTCTGTTTAACTCTGTTTGCCTCTGTTTAACTCTGTTTAACTCCGTTTAACTCTGTATGCCTCTGTTTAACTCTGTTTCACTCAGTTTCCCTCTGTTTGCCTCTTATTAACTCTGTTTAACTCTGTTCAACTCTGTTTGCCTCTGTTTAACTTTGTTTGTCTCTGTTTAACTCTGTATGCCTCTGTTTAACTCTGTTGAACTATGTTTGCCTCTGTTTAACTCTGTTTATCTCTGTTCGACTCTCTTTAACTCAGTTTAACTCTGTTTAACTCTGTATGCCTTTGTTTAACTCTGTTTCACTCTGTTTGCATCTGTTCATCTCTGTTTCACTCTATTTTACTCTGTATGCCTCTGTTTAACTCTGTTGAACTATGTTTGCCTCTGTTTAACTCTGTTTATCTCTGTTCGACTCTCTTTAACTCAGTTTAACTCTGTTTCACTCTGTTTGCCTCTGTTCAACTCTTTTTAAATCTGTCTGCCTCTGTTTAACTCTATTTAACTCTGTATGCCTCTGTTTAACTCTGTATGCCTCTGCTTAACTCTGTTTCACTCAGTTTCCCTCTGTTTGCCTCTTTTTAACTCTATTTGCCTCTGCTGAACTCTGTTTGCCTCTGTTTAACTCTGCTTGACTCTGTTTGCCACTGTTCAACTCTGTTTAACTCTGTTTAAATCTGTCTGCCTCTGTTTAAATCTGTTTCACTCAGTTTCCCTCTGTTTGCCTCTTTTTATCTCTGTTTAACTCTGTTTGCCTATGTTTAATTCTGCTTAACTCTGTTTGCCTCTGTTTAACTCTATTTAACTCGATTCGCCTCTGTTTAAAACTGTTTGACTCTTTTTCACTCTGTTTGCCTCTGTTCAACTCTGTTTAAATCTGTCTGCCTCTGTTTAACTCTATTTAACTCTGTATGCCTCTGTTTAACTCTGTTTAAATCTGTATGCCTCTGCTTAACTCTGTTTCACTCAGTTTCCCTCTGTTTGCCTCTTTTTAACTCTATTTGCCTCTGTTGAACTCTGTTTGCCTCTGTTTAACTCTGCTTGACTCTGTTTGCCTCTGTTCAACTCTGTTTAACTCTGTTTAAATCTGTATGCCTCTGTTTAAATCTGTTTCACTCAGTTTCCCTCTGTTTGCCTCTTTCTATCTCTGTTTAACTCTGTTTGCCTATGTTTAACTCTGCTTAACTCTGTTTGCCTCTGTTTAACTCTATTTAACTCGATTTGCCTCTGTTTAAAACTGTTTGACTCTGTTTCACTCTGTTTAACTCTGTATGCCTCTGTTTAACTCTGTTGAACTATGTTTGGCTCTGTTTAACTCTGTTCAACTCTCTTTAACTCAGTTTAACTCTGTTTAACTCTGTGTGCCTCAGTTTTACTCTGTTGAACTATGTTTGCCTCTGTTTAACTCTGTTTAACTCTGTTCGACTCTCTTTAACTCAGTTTAACTCTGTTTAACTCTGCTTAACTGTGTTTGCCTCTGTTTCACTCTGTTTGCCTCTGTTCAACTCTGTTTCACCCTATTTTACTCTGTATGCCTCTTTTTAAATCTGTATAACTCTGTTGGACTCTGCTTGCCTCTGTTTAACTCAGTTTAACTCTGTCCGCCTCTGTTTAACTCTGGTTGCCTCTGTTTGACTCTATTTAACTCTGTTTAACTCCGTTTAACTCTGTATGCCTCTGTTTAACTCTGTTTCACTCAGTTTCCCCCTGTTTGCGTCTTATTAACTCTGTTTAACTCTGTTGAACTCTGATTGCCTCTGTTTAACACTGTTTAACTCTGGTTGCCTCTGGTTAACTCTGTTTAACTCTGTATGCCTCTGTTTAACACTGTTTAACTCTGTTTCACTCTCTTTAACTCTGTTTAACTCTGTATGCCTCTTTTTAACTCTGTTGAACTATGTTTGCCTCTGTTTAACTCTGTTTAACTCTGTTCAAATCTCTTTAACTCAGTTTAATTCTGTTTAACTCTGTTTCACTCTGTTTGCCTCTGTTTAACTCAGTTTCCCTCTGTTTGCCTCTGTTTAACTCTGTGTAACTCTGTTGGACTCTGCTTGCCTCGGTTTAACCCAGTTTAACTCTGTTCGCCTCTGTTTAGCTCTGTTTTACTCTTTTTAACTCTGGTTGCCTCTGTTTAACTCTGTTTGACTCTGTTCAACTCTGTTTAACTCTGCTTAACTCTGTATGCCTCTGTTTAACACTGTTTCACTCTGTTTGCCTCTGTTTAACTCTGTTTAACTCTGTTTAACTCTGTATGCCTCTGTTTAACTCTGTTTCACTCTGTTTGCCTCTGTTCAACTCTGTTTAACTCTGTTTGCCTCTGTTTAACTCTATTTAACTCTGTTTGCCTCTGTTTAACGCTGTTTGACTCTGTATGGCTCTCTTTAACTCTTTTGAACTCTGTATGCCTCTGTTTAACTCTGTTTCACCCAGTTTCCCTCTGTTTGCCTCTTTTTAACTCTGTTTAACTCTGTTGAACTCTGTTTGCCTCTGTGTAACTCTGTTTAACGCTATTTAAATCTGTATGTCTCTGTTTAACTCTGTTTCACCCAGTTTCCCTCTGTTTGCCTCTTTTTAACTCTGTTTAACTCTGTTGAACACTGTTTTCCTCTGTCTAACTCTGTTTCACTCTATTTGCCTATGTTTAACTCTGATCAACTATGTTTGCCTCTGTTTAACTCTGGTCGCCTCTGTTTAACACTGTTTAACTCTGTTTCACTCTGTTTAACTCTGCTTAACTCTGTATGCATCTTTTCAGCTCTGTTGAACTATGTTTGCCTCTGTGTAACTCTGTTCGACTCTCTCTAACTCAGTTTAACTCTGTTTAAATCTGTGTGCCTCTGTTTTACTCTGTTGAACTATGTTTGCCTCTGTTTAACTCTGTTTAACTCTGTTCGACTCTCTTTAACTCAGTTTAGCTCAGTTTAACTCTGTTTGCCTCTGTTTAACTATGTTTAACTATGTTTGCATCTGTTCAAATCTGTCTAACTCTGCTTAATTCTGTACGCCTCTGTTTAACACTGTTTCACTCTGTTTGCCTCTGTTTAACTCTATTTCACTCTGTTTGCCTCTGTGCAACTCTGTTTCACCCTATTTTACTCTGTATGCCTCTTTTTAAATCTGTATAACTCTGTTGGACTCTGCTTGCCTCTGTTTAACTCAGTTTAACTCTGTTTGCCTCTGTTTAGTTCTGTTCAACTCTGTTTGACTCTGATTAACTCTATTTAACTCTGTTTGTCTCTGTTTAACTCTGTTTCACTCTATTTTACTCTGTATGCCTCTGTTTAACTCTGTTTAACTATGTTGGATCATGTTGCCTCTGTTTAACTCAGTTTAACTATGTTCGCCTCTGTTTAATTCTGTTTAACTCTGTTTATCTCTGTTTGCCTCTGTTTAACTCTGTTTAAATCTGTTTGCCTCTGTTTAACTCAGTTTAACTCTGTTTGCCTCTGTTTAACTCTGTTTGCCTCTGTTCAACTTTGTTTAACTTTGTTTTACTCTGTATGCCTATGTTTAACTCTGTTTCACTCAGTTTCCCTCTGTTTGCCTCTTATTATCTCTGTTTAACTCTGTTGAAATCCGTTTGCCTCTGTTTAACTCTGCTTAACTCTGTTCGCCTCTGTTTAACTCTGTTTAACTCTGTTTCACTCAATTGCCTATGTTTAACTCTGATTAACTAT
This sequence comes from Isurus oxyrinchus, assembly GCA_026770705.1. Classification (NCBI taxonomy): domain Eukaryota; kingdom Metazoa; phylum Chordata; class Chondrichthyes; order Lamniformes; family Lamnidae; genus Isurus; species Isurus oxyrinchus. The sequence goes on along the minus strand of JANJGN010004394.1, from coordinate 15,219 downwards.
GATTGCCTCTGTTTAACTCTATTTAACTCTGTGTGCCTCTGTTTTACTCTGTTGAACTATGTTTGCCTCTGTTTAACTCTGTTTAACTCTGTTCGACTCTCTTTAACTCAGTTTAGCTCAGTTTAACTCTGTTTGCCTCTGTTTAACTATGTTTAACTATGTTTGCATCTGTTCAAATCTGTCTAACTCTGCTTAATTCTGTACGCCTCTGTTTAACACTGTTTCACTCTGTTTGCCTCTGTTTAACTCTGTTTCACTCTGTTTGCCTCTGTGCAACTCTGTTTCACCCTATTTTACTCTGTATGCCTCTTTTTAAATCTGTATAACTCTGTTGGACTCTGCTTGCCTCTGTTTAACTCAGTTTAACTCTGTTTGCCTCTGTTTAGTTCTGTTCAACTCTGTTTGCCTCTGATTAACTCTATTTAACTCTGTTTGTCTCTGTTTAACTCTGTTTAACTCTGTTTTCCTCTGTTCAACTCTGTTTCACTCTATTTTACTCTGTATGCCTCTGTTTAACTCTGTTTAACTATGTTGGATCATGTTGCCTCTGTTTAACTCAGTTTAACTATGTTCGCCTCTGTTTAATTCTGTTTGCCTCTGTTCAACTTTGTTTAACTTTGTTTTACTCTGTATGCCTATGTTTAACTCTGTTTCACTCAGTTTCCCTCTGTTTGCCTCTTATTATCTCTGTTTAACTCTGTTGAAATCCGTTTGCCTCTGTTTAACTCTGCTTAACTCTGTTTCACTCAGTTTCCCTCTGTTTGCCTCTTATTATCTGTGTTTAACTCTGCTTAACTCTGTTCGCCTCTGTTTAACTCTGTTTAACTCTGTTTCACTCAATTGCCTATGTTTAACTCTGATTAACTATGATTGCCTCTGTTTAACTCTATTTAACTCTGTTTGCCTCTGTTTAGCACTGTTTAAGTCTGTTTCACTCTGTTTAACTCTGTATGCCTCTTTTTAACTCTGTTGAACTATGTTTGCCTCTGTTTAACTCTGTTCGACTCTCTTTAACTCAGTTTAACTCTGTTTAACTCTGTTTGCCTCTGTTTAGCTATGTTTAACTCTGTATGCCTCTGTTTAACTCTGTTGAACTCTGTATGCCTCTGTTTAACTCTGTTTCACTCAGTTTCCTTCTGTTTGCCTCTTTTTAACTCTGTTTAACTCTGTTTCACTCTGTTTGCCTCTGTTCAACTCTTTTTAAATCTGTCTGCCTCTGTTTAACTCTATTTAACTCTGTATGCCTCTGTTTAACTCTGTATGCCTCTGCTTAACTCTGTTTCACTCAGTTTCCCTCTGTTTGCCTCTTTTTAACTCTATTTGCCTCTGTTGAACTCTGTTTGCCTCTGTTTAACTCTGCTTGACTCTGTTTGCCTCTGTTCAACTCTGTTTAACTCTGTTTAAATCTGTATGCCTCTGTTTAAATCTGTTTCACTCAGTTTCCCTCTGTTTGCCTCTTTCTATCTCTGTTTAACTCTGTTTGCCTATGTTTAACTCTGCTTAACTCTGTTTGCCTCTGTTTAACTCTATTTAACTCGATTTGCCTCTGTTTAAAACTGTTTGACTCTGTTTCACTCTGTTTAACTCTGTATGCCTCTTTTTAACTCTGTTGAACTATGTTTGCCTCTGTTTAACTCTGTTCGACTCTCTTTAACTCAGTTTAACTCTGTTTAACTCTGTTTGCCTCTGTTTAGCTATGTTTAACTCTGTATGCCTCTGTTTAACTCTGTTGAACTCTGTATGCCTCTGTTTAACTCTGTTTCACTCAGTTTCCTTCTGTTTGCCTCTTTTTAACTCTGTTTAACTCTGTTGAACTCTGTTTGCCTCTGTTTAACTCTGTTTCACTCTGTTTGCCTCTGTTCAACTCTGTTTCACCCTATTTTACTCTGTATGCCTCTTTTTAAATCTGCATAACTCTGTTGGACTCTGCTTGCCTCTGTTTAACTCAGTTTAACTCTGTTTGCCTCTGTTTAGTTCTGTTCAACTCTGTTTGCCTCTGATTAACTCTATTTAACTCTGTTTGTCTCTGTTTAACTCTGTTTTCCTCTGTTCAACTCTGTTTCACTCTATTTTACTCTGTATGCCTCTGTTTAACTCTGTTTAACTATGTTGGATCATGTTGCCTCTGTTTAACTCAGTTTAACTATGTTCGCCTCTGTTTAACTCTGTTTAACTCTGTTTATCTCTGTATGCCTCTGTTTAACTCTGTTTAAATCTGTTTGCCTCTGTTCAAATCTGTTTAGATCTATTTAACTCTGCATGCCTCAAATTAACTTTTTCTCTCAGTCTCCCTCTGATTGCCTCTGTTTAACTCAGTTTAACTCTGTTTGCCTCTGTTTAACTCTGTTTCACTCTGTTTGCCTCTGTTCAATTCTGTTTCACCCTATTTTACTCTGTATGCCTCTTTTTAAATCTGCATAACTCTGTTGGACTCTGCTTGCCTCTGTTTAACTCAGTTTAACTCTGTTTGCCTCTGTTTAGTTCTGTTCAACTCTGCTTGCCTCTGATTAACTCTATTTAACTCTGTTTGTCTCTGTTTAACTCTGTTTTCCTCTGTTCAACTCTGTTTCACTCTATTTTACTCTGTATGCCTCTGTTTAACTCTGTTTAACTATGTTGGATCATGTTGCCTCTGTTTAACTCAGTTTAACTATGTTCGCCTCTGTTTAATTCTGTTTGCCTCTGTTCAACTTTGTTTAACTTTGTTTTACTCTGTATGCCTATGTTTAACTCTGTTTCACTCAGTTTCCCTCTGTTTGCCTCTTATTATCTCTGTTTAACTCTGTTGAAATCCGTTTGCCTCTGTTTAACTCTGCTTAACTCTGTTTCACTCAGTTTCCCTCTGTTTGCCTCTTATTATCTGTGTTTAACTCTGCTTAACTCTGTTCGCCTCTGTTTAACTCTGTTTAACTCTGTTTCACTCAATTGCCTATGTTTAACTCTGATTAACTATGATTGCCTCTGTTTAACTCTATTTAACTCTGTTTGCCTCTGTTTAGCACTGTTTAAGTCTGTTTCACTCTGTTTAACTCTGTATGCCTCTTTTTAACTCTGTTGAACTATGTTTGCCTCTGTTTAACTCTGTTCGACTCTCTTTAACTCAGTTTAACTCTGTTTAACTCTGTTTGCCTCTGTTTAGCTATGTTTAACTCTGTATGCCTCTGGTTAACTCTGTTGAACTCTGTATGCCTCTGTTTAACTCTGTTTCACTCAGTTTCCTTCTGTTTGCCTCTTTTTAACTCTGTTTAACTCTGTTTCACTCTGTTTGCCTCTGTTCAACTCTTTTTAAATCTGTCTGCCTCTGTTTAACTCTATTTAACTCTGTATGCCTCTGTTTAACTCTGTATGCCTCTGCTTAACTCTGTTTCACTCAGTTTCCCTCTGTTTGCCTCTTTTTAACTCTATTTGCCTCTGTTGAACTCTGTTTGCCTCTGTTTAACTCTGCTTGACTCTGTTTGCCTCTGTTCAACTCTGTTTAACTCTGTTTAAATCTGTATGCCTCTGTTTAAATCTGTTTCACTCAGTTTCCCTCTGTTTGCCTCTTTCTATCTCTGTTTAACTCTGTTTGCCTATGTTTAACTCTGCTTAACTCTGTTTGCCTCTGTTTAACTCTATTTAACTCGATTTGCCTCTGTTTAAAACTGTTTGACTCTGTTTCACTCTGTTTAACTCTGTATGCCTCTTTTTAACTCTGTTGAACTATGTTTGCCTCTGTTTAACTCTGTTCGACTCTCTTTAACTCAGTTTAACTCTGTTTAACTCTGTTTGCCTCTGTTTAGCTATGTTTAACTCTGTATGCCTCTGTTTAACTCTGTTGAACTCTGTATGCCTCTGTTTAACTCTGTTTCACTCAGTTTCCTTCTGTTTGCCTCTTTTTAACTCTGTTTAACTCTGTTGAACTCTGTTTGCCTCTGTTTAACTCTGTTTCACTCTGTTTGCCTCTGTTCAACTCTGTTTCACCCTATTTTACTCTGTATGCCTCTTTTTAAATCTGCATAACTCTGTTGGACTCTGCTTGCCTCTGTTTAACTCAGTTTAACTCTGTTTGCCTCTGTTTAGTTCTGTTCAACTCTGTTTGCCTCTGATTAACTCTATTTAACTCTGTTTGTCTCTGTTTAACTCTGTTTTCCTCTGTTCAACTCTGTTTCACTCTATTTTACTCTGTATGCCTCTGTTTAACTCTGTTTAACTATGTTGGATCATGTTGCCTCTGTTTAACTCAGTTTAACTATGTTCGCCTCTGTTTAACTCTGTTTAACTCTGTTTATCTGTTTGCCTCTGTTTAACTCTGTTTAAATCTGTTTGCCTCTGTTCAAATCTGTTTAGATCTATTTAACTCTGCATGCCTCAAATTAACTTTTTCTCTCAGTCTCCCTCTGATTGCCTCTGTTTAACTCAGTTTAACTCTGTTTGCCTCTGTTTAACTCTGTTTCACTCTGTTTGCCTCTGTTCAATTCTGTTTCACCCTATTTTACTCTGTATGCCTCTTTTTAAATCTGCATAACTCTGTTGGACTCTGCTTGCCTCTGTTTAACTCAGTTTAACTCTGTTTGCCTCTGTTTAGTTCTGTTCAACTCTGCTTGCCTCTGATTAACTCTATTTAACTCTGTTTGCCTCTGTTTAACTCAGTTTAACTCTGTTTGCCTCTGTTTCACTCAGTTTAACTCTGTTTGCCTCTGTTTAACTCTGTTTGCCTCTGTTCAACTTTGTTTAACTTTGTTTTACTCTGTATGCCTCTGTTTAACTCTGTTTCACTCAGTTTCCCTCTGCTTGCCTCTTATTATCTCTGTTTAACTCTGTTGAACTCTGTTTGCCTCTGTTTAACTCTGTTTAACTCTATTTAACTCTGTATGTCTCTGTTTAACTCTGTTTCACTTTTTATCCCTCTGTTTTCCTCTTATTAACTCTGTTTAACTCTGTTGAACACTGTTTGCCTCTGTCTAAAACTGTTTCACTCTATTTGCCTATGTTTAACTCTGATCAACTATGTTTGCCTCTGTTTAACTCTGTTCGCCTCTGTTTCACTCTGTTTAACTCAGTTTCACTCAATTGCCTATGTTTAACTCTGATTAACTCTGTTTGCCTCTGTTCAACTTTGTTTAACTTTGTTTTACTCTGTATGCCTATGTTTAACTCTGTTTCACTCAGTTTCCCTCTGTTTGCCTCTTATTATCTCTGTTTAACTCTGTTGAAATCCGTTTGCCTCTGTTTAACTCTGCTTAACTCTGTTCGCCTCTGTTTAACTCTGTTTAACTCTGTTTCACTCAATTGCCTATGTTTAACTCTGATTAACTATGATTGCCTCTGTTTAACTCTATTTAACTCTGTGTGCCTCTGTTTTACTCTGTTGAACTATGTTTGCCTCTGTTTAACTCTGTTTAACTCTGTTCGACTCTCTTTAACTCAGTTTAGCTCAGTTTAACTCTGTTTGCCTCTGTTTAACTATGTTTAACTATGTTTGCATCTGTTCAAATCTGTCTAACTCTGCTTAATTCTGTACGCCTCTGTTTAACACTGTTTCACTCTGTTTGCCTCTGTTTAACTCTGTTTCACTCTGTTTGCCTCTGTGCAACTCTGTTTCACCCTATTTTACTCTGTATGCCTCTTTTTAAATCTGTATAACTCTGTTGGACTCTGCTTGCCTCTGTTTAACTCAGTTTAACTCTGTTTGCCTCTGTTTAGTTCTGTTCAACTCTGTTTGCCTCTGATTAACTCTATTTAACTCTGTTTGTCTCTGTTTAACTCTGTTTAACTCTGTTTTCCTCTGTTCAACTCTGTTTCACTCTATTTTACTCTGTATGCCTCTGTTTAACTCTGTTTAACTATGTTGGATCATGTTGCCTCTGTTTAACTCAGTTTAACTATGTTCGCCTCTGTTTAATTCTGTTTGCCTCTGTTCAACTTTGTTTAACTTTGTTTTACTCTGTATGCCTATGTTTAACTCTGTTTCACTCAGTTTCCCTCTGTTTGCCTCTTATTATCTCTGTTTAACTCTGTTGAAATCCGTTTGCCTCTGTTTAACTCTGCTTAACTCTGTTTCACTCAGTTTCCCTCTGTTTGCCTCTTATTATCTGTGTTTAACTCTGCTTAACTCTGTTCGCCTCTGTTTAACTCTGTTTAACTCTGTTTCACTCAATTGCCTATGTTTAACTCTGATTAACTATGATTGCCTCTGTTTAACTCTATTTAACTCTGTTTGCCTCTGTTTAGCACTGTTTAAGTCTGTTTCACTCTGTTTAACTCTGTATGCCTCTTTTTAACTCTGTTGAACTATGTTTGCCTCTGTTTAACTCTGTTCGACTCTCTTTAACTCAGTTTAACTCTGTTTAACTCTGTTTGCCTCTGTTTAGCTATGTTTAACTCTGTATGCCTCTGTTTAACTCGGTTGAACTCTGTATGCCTCTGTTTAACTCTGTTTCACTCAGTTTCCTTCTGTTTGCCTCTTTTTAACTCTGTTTAACTCTGTTTCACTCTGTTTGCCTCTGTTCAACTCTTTTTAAATCTGTCTGCCTCTGTTTAACTCTATTTAACTCTGTATGCCTCTGTTTAACTCTGTATGCCTCTGCTTAACTCTGTTTCACTCAGTTTCCCTCTGTTTGCCTCTTTTTAACTCTATTTGCCTCTGTTGAACTCTGTTTGCCTCTGTTTAACTCTGCTTGACTCTGTTTGCCTCTGTTCAACTCTGTTTAACTCTGTTTAAATCTGTATGCCTCTGTTTAAATCTGTTTCACTCAGTTTCCCTCTGTTTGCCTCTTTCTATCTCTGTTTAACTCTGTTTGCCTATGTTTAACTCTGCTTAACTCTGTTTGCCTCTGTTTAACTCTATTTAACTCGATTTGCCTCTGTTTAAAACTGTTTGACTCTGTTTCACTCTGTTTAACTCTGTATGCCTCTTTTTAACTCTGTTGAACTATGTTTGCCTCTGTTTAACTCTGTTCGACTCTCTTTAACTCAGTTTAACTCTGTTTAACTCTGTTTGCCTCTGTTTAGCTATGTTTAACTCTGTATGCCTCTGTTTAACTCTGTTGAACTCTGTATGCCTCTGTTTAACTCTGTTTCACTCAGTTTCCTTCTGTTTGCCTCTTTTTAACTCTGTTTAACTCTGTTGAACTCTGTTTGCCTCTGTTTAACTCTGTTTCACTCTGTTTGCCTCTGTTCAACTCTGTTTCACCCTATTTTACTCTGTATGCCTCTTTTTAAATCTGCATAACTCTGTTGGACTCTGCTTGCCTCTGTTTAACTCAGTTTAACTCTGTTTGCCTCTGTTTAGTTCTGTTCAACTCTGCTTGCCTCTGATTAACTCTATTTAACTCTGTTTGTCTCTGTTTAACTCTGTTTTCCTCTGTTCAACTCTGTTTCACTCTATTTTACTCTGTATGCCTCTGTTTAACTCTGTTTAACTATGTTGGATCATGTTGCCTCTGTTTAACTCAGTTTAACTATGTTCGCCTCTGTTTAATTCTGTTTGCCTCTGTTCAACTTTGTTTAACTTTGTTTTACTCTGTATGCCTATGTTTAACTCTGTTTCACTCAGTTTCCCTCTGTTTGCCTCTTATTATCTCTGTTTAACTCTGTTGAAATCCGTTTGCCTCTGTTTAACTCTGCTTAACTCTGTTTCACTCAGTTTCCCTCTGTTTGCCTCTTATTATCTGTGTTTAACTCTGCTTAACTCTGTTCGCCTCTGTTTAACTCTGTTTAACTCTGTTTCACTCAATTGCCTATGTTTAACTCTGATTAACTATGATTGCCTCTGTTTAACTCTATTTAACTCTGTTTGCCTCTGTTTAGCACTGTTTAAGTCTGTTTCACTCTGTTTAACTCTGTATGCCTCTTTTTAACTCTGTTGAACTATGTTTGCCTCTGTTTAACTATGTTCGACTCTCTTTAACTCAGTTTAACTCTGTTTAACTCTGTTTGCCTCTGTTTAGCTATGTTTAACTCTGTATGCCTCTGTTTAACTCTGTTGAACTCTGTATGCCTCTGTTTAACTCTGTTTCACTCAGTTTCCTTCTGTTTGCCTCTTTTTAACTCTGTTTAACTCTGTTTCACTCTGTTTGCCTCTGTTCAACTCTTTTTAAATCTGTCTGCCTCTGTTTAACTCTATTTAACTCTGTATGCCTCTGTTTAACTCTGTATGCCTCTGCTTAACTCTGTTTCACTCAGTTTCCCTCTGTTTGCCTCTTTTTAACTCTATTTGCCTCTGTTGAACTCTGTTTGCCTCTGTTTAACTCTGCTTGACTCTGTTTGCCTCTGTTCAACTCTGTTTAACTCTGTTTAAATCTGTATGCCTCTGTTTAAATCTGTTTCACTCAGTTTCCCTCTGTTTGCCTCTTTCTATCTCTGTTTAACTCTGTTTGCCTATGTTTAACTCTGCTTAACTCTGTTTGCCTCTGTTTAACTCTATTTAACTCGATTTGCCTCTGTTTAAAACTGTTTGACTCTGTTTCACTCTGTTTAACTCTGTATGCCTCTTTTTAACTCTGTTGAACTATGTTTGCCTCTGTTTAACTCTGTTCGACTCTCTTTAACTCAGTTTAACTCTGTTTAACTCTGTTTGCCTCTGTTTAGCTATGTTTAACTCTGTATGCCTCTGTTTAACTCTGTTGAACTCTGTATGCCTCTGTTTAACTCTGTTTCACTCAGTTTCCTTCTGTTTGCCTCTTTTTAACTCTGTTTAACTCTGTTGAACTCTGTTTGCCTCTGTTTAACTCTGTTTCACTCTGTTTGCCTCTGTTCAACTCTGTTTCACCCTATTTTACTCTGTATGCCTCTTTTTAAATCTGCATAACTCTGTTGGACTCTGCTTGCCTCTGTTTAACTCAGTTTAACTCTGTTTGCCTCTGTTTAGTTCTGTTCAACTCTGTTTGCCTCTGATTAACTCTATTTAACTCTGTTTGTCTCTGTTTAACTCTGTTTTCCTCTGTTCAACTCTGTTTCACTCTATTTTACTCTGTATGCCTCTGTTTAACTCTGTTTAACTATGTTGGATCATGTTGCCTCTGTTTAACTCAGTTTAACTATGTTCGCCTCTGTTTAACTCTGTTTAACTCTGTTTATCTGTTTGCCTCTGTTTAACTCTGTTTAAATCTGTTTGCCTCTGTTCAAATCTGTTTAGATCTATTTAACTCTGCATGCCTCAAATTAACTTTTTCTCTCAGTCTCCCTCTGATTGCCTCTGTTTAACTCAGTTTAACTCTGTTTGCCTCTGTTTAACTCTGTTTAACTCTGTTCGCCTCTGTTTCACTCTGTTTAACTCAGTTTCACTCAATTGCCTATGTTTAACTCTGATTAACTCTGTTTGCCTCTGTTCAACTTTGTTTAACTTTGTTTTACTCTGTATGCCTATGTTTAACTCTGTTTCACTCAGTTTCCCTCTGTTTGCCTCTTATTATCTCTGTTTAACTCTGTTGAAATCCGTTTGCCTCTGTTTAACTCTGCTTAACTCTGTTCGCCTCTGTTTAACTCTGTTTAACTCTGTTTCACTCAATTGCCTATGTTTAACTCTGATTAACTATGATTGCCTCTGTTTAACTCTATTTAACTCTGTGTGCCTCTGTTTTACTCTGTTGAACTATGTTTGCCTCTGTTTAACTCTGTTTAACTCTGTTCGACTCTCTTTAACTCAGTTTAGCTCAGTTTAACTCTGTTTGCCTCTGTTTAAACTATGTTTAACTATGTTTGCATCTGTTCAAATCTGTCTAACTCTGCTTAATTCTGTACGCCTCTGTTTAACACTGTTTCACTCTGTTTGCCTCTGTTTAACTCTGTTTCACTCTGTTTGCCTCTGTGCAACTCTGTTTCACCCTATTTTACTCTGTATGCCTCTTTTTAAATCTGTATAACTCTGTTGGACTCTGCTTGCCTCTGTTTAACTCAGTTTAACTCTGTTTGCCTCTGTTTAGTTCTGTTCAACTCTGTTTGCCTCTGATTAACTCTATTTAACTCTGTTTGTCTCTGTTTAACTCTGTTTAACTCTGTTTTCCTCTGTTCAACTCTGTTTCACTCTATTTTACTCTGTATGCCTCTGTTTAACTCTGTTTAACTATGTTGGATCATGTTGCCTCTGTTTAACTCAGTTTAACTATGTTCGCCTCTGTTTAATTCTGTTTGCCTCTGTTCAACTTTGTTTAACTTTGTTTTACTCTGTATGCCTATGTTTAACTCTGTTTCACTCAGTTTCCCTCTGTTTGCCTCTTATTATCTCTGTTTAACTCTGTTGAAATCCGTTTGCCTCTGTTTAACTCTGCTTAACTCTGTTTCACTCAGTTTCCCTCTGTTTGCCTCTTATTATCTGTGTTTAACTCTGCTTAACTCTGTTCGCCTCTGTTTAACTCTGTTTAACTCTGTTTCACTCAATTGCCTATGTTTAACTCTGATTAACTATGATTGCCTCTGTTTAACTCTATTTAACTCTGTTTGCCTCTGTTTAGCACTGTTTAAGTCTGTTTCACTCTGTTTAACTCTGTATGCCTCTTTTTAACTCTGTTGAACTATGTTTGCCTCTGTTTAACTCTGTTCGACTCTCTTTAACTCAGTTTAACTCTGTTTAACTCTGTTTGCCTCTGTTTAGCTATGTTTAACTCTGTATGCCTCTGTTTAACTCTGTTGAACTCTGTATGCCTCTGTTTAACTCTGTTTCACTCAGTTTCCTTCTGTTTGCCTCTTTTTAACTCTGTTTAACTCTGTTTCACTCTGTTTGCCTCTGTTCAACTCTTTTTAAATCTGTCTGCCTCTGTTTAACTCTATTTAACTCTGTATGCCTCTCTTTAACTCTGTATGCCTCTGCTTAACTCTGTTTCACTCAGTTTCCCTCTGTTTGCCTCTTTTTAACTCTATTTGCCTCTGTTGAACTCTGTTTGCCTCTGTTTAACTCTGCTTGACTCTGTTTGCCTCTGTTCAACTCTGTTTAACTCTGTTTAAATCTGTATGCCTCTGTTTAAATCTGTTTCACTCAGTTTCCCTCTGTTTGCCTCTTTCTATCTCTGTTTAACTCTGTTTGCCTATGTTTAACTCTGCTTAACTCTGTTTGCCTCTGTTTAACTCTATTTAACTCGATTTGCCTCTGTTTAAAACTGTTTGACTCTGTTTCACTCTGTTTAACTCTGTATGCCTCTTTTTAACTCTGTTGAACTATGTTTGCCTCTGTTTAAACTCTGTTCGACTCTCTTTAACTCAGTTTAACTCTGTTTAACTCTGTTTGCCTCTGTTTAGCTATGTTTAACTCTGTATGCCTCTGTTTAACTCTGTTGAACTCTGTATGCCTCTGTTTAACTCTGTTTCACTCAGTTTCCTTCTGTTTGCCTCTTTTTAACTCTGTTTAACTCTGTTGAACTCTGTTTGCCTCTGTTTAACTCTGTTTCACTCTGTTTGCCTCTGTTCAACTCTGTTTCACCCTATTTTACTCTGTATGCCTCTTTTTAAATCTGCATAACTCTGTTGGACTCTGCTTGCCTCTGTTTAACTCAGTTTAACTCTGTTTGCCTCTGTTTAGTTCTGTTCAACTCTGCTTGCCTCTGATTAACTCTATTTAACTCTGTTTGTCTCTGTTTAACTCTGTTTTCCTCTGTTCAACTCTGTTTCACTCTATTTTACTCTGTATGCCTCTGTTTAACTCTGTTTAACTATGTTGGATCATGTTGCCTCTGTTTAACTCAGTTTAACTATGTTCGCCTCTGTTTAATTCTCTTTGCCTCTGTTCAACTTTGTTTAACTTTGTTTTTACTCTGTATGCCTATGTTTAACTCTGTTTCACTCAGTTTCCCTCTGTTTGCCTCTTATTATCTCTGTTTAACTCTGTTGAAATCCGTTTGCCTCTGTTTAACTCTGCTTAACTCTGTTTCACTCAGTTTCCCTCTGTTTGCCTCTTATTATCTGTGTTTAACTCTGCTTAACTCTGTTCGCCTCTGTTTAACTCTGTTTAACTCTGTTTCACTCAATTGCCTATGTTTAACTCTGATTAACTATGATTGCCTCTGTTTAACTCTATTTAACTCTGTTTGCCTCTGTTTAGCACTGTTTAAGTCTGTTTCACTCTGTTTAACTCTGTATGCCTCTTTTTTAACTCTGTTGAACTATGTTTGCCTCTGTTTAACTATGTTCGACTCTCTTTAACTCAGTTTAACTCTGTTTAACTCTGTTTGCCTCTGTTTAGCTATGTTTAACTCTGTATGCCTCTGTTTAACTCTGTTGAACTCTGTATGCCTCTGTTTAACTCTGTTTCACTCAGTTTCCTTCTGTTTGCCTCTTTTTAACTCTGTTTAACTCTGTTTCACTCTGTTTGCCTCTGTTCAACTCTTTTTAAATCTGTCTGCCTCTGTTTAACTCTATTTAACTCTGTATGCCTCTGTTTAACTCTGTATGCCTCTGCTTAACTCTGTTTCACTCAGTTTCCTCTGTTTGCCTCTTTTTAACTCTATTTGCCTCTGTTGAACTCTGTTTGCCTCTGTTTAACTCTGCTTGACTCTGTTTGCCTCTGTTCAACTCTGTTTAACTCTGTTTAAATCTGTATGCCTCTGTTTAAATCTGTTTCACTCAGTTTCCCTCTGTTTGCCTCTTTCTATCTCTGTTTAACTCTGTTTGCCTATGTTTAACTCTGCTTAACTCTGTTTGCCTCTGTTTAACTCTATTTAACTCGATTTGCCTCTGTTTAAAACTGTTTGACTCTGTTTCACTCTGTTTAACTCTGTATGCCTCTTTTTAACTCTGTTGAACTATGTTTGCCTCTGTTTAACTCTGTTCGACTCTCTTTAACTCAGTTTAACTCTGTTTAACTCTGTTTGCCTCTGTTTAGCTATGTTTAACTCTGTATGCCTCTGTTTAACTCTGTTGAACTCTGTATGCCTCTGTTTAACTCTGTTTCACTCAGTTTCCTTCTGTTTGCCTCTTTTTAACTCTGTTTAACTCTGTTGAACTCTGTTTGCCTCTGTTTAACTCTGTTTCACTCTGTTTGCCTCTGTTCAACTCTGTTTCACCCTATTTTACTCTGTATGCCTCTTTTTAAATCTGCATAACTCTGTTGGACTCTGCTTGCCTCTGTTTAACTCAGTTTAACTCTGTTTGCCTCTGTTTAGTTCTGTTCAACTCTGTTTGCCTCTGATTAACTCTATTTAACTCTGTTTGTCTCTGTTTAACTCTGTTTTCCTCTGTTCAACTCTGTTTCACTCTATTTTACTCTGTATGCCTCTGTTTAACTCTGTTTAACTATGTTGGATCATGTTGCCTCTGTTTAACTCAGTTTAACTATGTTCGCCTCTGTTTAACTCTGTTTAACTCTGTTTATCTGTTTGCCTCTGTTTAACTCTGTTTAAATCTGTTTGCCTCTGTTCAAATCTGTTTAGATCTATTTAACTCTGCATGCCTCAAATTAACTTTTTCTCTCAGTCTCCCTCTGATTGCCTCTGTTTAACTCAGTTTAACTCTGTTTGCCTCTGTTTAAACTCTGTTTCACTCTGTTTGCCTCTGTTCAATTCTGTTTCACCCCTATTTTACTCTGTATGCCTCTTTTTAAATCTGCATAACTCTGTTGGACTCTGCTTGCCTCTGTTTAACTCAGTTTAACTCTGTTTGCCTCTGTTTAGTTCTGTTCAACTCTGCTTGCCTCTGATTAACTCTATTTAACTCTGTTTGCCTCTGTTTAACTCAGTTTAACTCTGTTTGCCTCTGTTTCACTCAGTTTAACTCTGTTTGCCTCTGTTTAACTCTGTTTGCCTCTGTTCAACTTTGTTTAACTTTGTTTTACTCTGTATGCCTCTGTTTAACTCTGTTTCACTCAGTTTCCCTCTGCTTGCCTCTTATTATCTCTGTTTAACTCTGTTGAACTCTGTTTGCCTCTGTTTAACTCTGTTTAAACTCTATTTAACTCTGTATGTCTCTGTTTAACTCTGTTTCACTTTTTATCCCTCTGTTTTCCTCTTATTAACTCTGTTTAACTCTGTTGAACACTGTTTGCCTCTGTCTAAAACTGTTTCACTCTATTTGCCTATGTTTAACTCTGATCAACTATGTTTGCCTCTGTTTAACTCTGTTCGCCTCTGTTTCACTCTGTTTAACTCAGTTTCACTCAATTGCCTATGTTTAACTCTGATTAACTCTGTTTGCCTCTGTTCAACTTTGTTTAACTTTGTTTTACTCTGTATGCCTATGTTTAACTCTGTTTCACTCAGTTTCCCTCTGTTTGCCTCTTATTATCTCTGTTTAACTCTGTTGAAATCCGTTTGCCTCTGTTTAACTCTGCTTAACTCTGTTCGCCTCTGTTTAACTCTGTTTAACTCTGTTTCACTCAATTGCCTATGTTTAACTCTGATTAACTATGATTGCCTCTGTTTAACTCTATTTAACTCTGTGTGCCTCTGTTTTACTCTGTTGAACTATGTTTGCCTCTGTTTAACTCTGTTTAACTCTGTTCGACTCTCTTTAACTCAGTTTAGCTCAGTTTAACTCTGTTTGCCTCTGTTTAACTATGTTTAACTATGTTTGCATCTGTTCAAATCTGTCTAACTCTGCTTAATTCTGTACGCCTCTGTTTAACACTGTTTCACTCTGTTTGCCTCTGTTTAACTCTGTTTCACTCTGTTTGCCTCTGTGCAACTCTGTTTCACCCTATTTTACTCTGTATGCCTCTTTTTAAATCTGTATAACTCTGTTGGACTCTGCTTGCCTCTGTTTAACTCAGTTTAACTCTGTTTGCCTCTGTTTAGTTCTGTTCAACTCTGTTTGCCTCTGATTAACTCTATTTAACTCTGTTTGTCTCTGTTTAACTCTGTTTAACTCTGTTTTCCTCTGTTCAACTCTGTTTCACTCTATTTTACTCTGTATGCCTCTGTTTAACTCTGTTTAACTATGTTGGATCATGTTGCCTCTGTTTAACTCAGTTTAACTATGTTCGCCTCTGTTTAATTCTGTTTGCCTCTGTTCAACTTTGTTTAACTTTGTTTTACTCTGTATGCCTATGTTTAACTCTGTTTCACTCAGTTTCCCTCTGTTTGCCTCTTATTATCTCTGTTTAACTCTGTTGAAATCCGTTTGCCTCTGTTTAACTCTGCTTAACTCTGTTTCACTCAGTTTCCCTCTGTTTGCCTCTTATTATCTGTGTTTAACTCTGCTTAACTCTGTTCGCCTCTGTTTAACTCTGTTTAACTCTGTTTTCACTCAATTGCCTATGTTTAACTCTGATTAACTATGATTGCCTCTGTTTAACTCTATTTAACTCTGTTTGCCTCT
>JANJGN010004393.1:0-33731 GCA_026770705.1 Isurus oxyrinchus | reverse complement strand
CAAGCAGACTTAAAACAGAGGCAAACAGAATTAAACAGGTGCAACCAGAGACAAACAGACTTAAACAGAGGCAAAACAGAGTGAAACAGAGGCAAACAGCGTGAAACTGAGGCAAACAGAATGAAACAGAGGCAAACAGACTTAAAACAGAGACAAACAGAGGCAAAAAGAGCGAAAACAGAGACAAAAAGAGTGAAACAGAGGCAAACAGAGAGAAACAGAGGCAAACAGAGAAAAACAGAGGCAAACAGACTGAAACAGAGGCAAACAGACTGAAACAGAGGCAAACAGACTTAAACAGAGGCAACAGACTTAAACAGAGGCAAACAGAGTGAAAAGAGGCAAACGAGAGGCAAACAGGATTAAACAGATGCAAACAGAGTGAAACAGAGGCAAACAGACTTAAACAGAGGCAAACAGACTTAAACAGAGGCAAAACAGACTTAACAGAGGCAAACAGACTTAAAAAGAGGCAAACAGACTTAAACAGAGGCAAACAGACTTAAACTGAGGCAAACAGAGTGAAACAGAGGCACACAGAGAGAAACAGAGGCAAACAGAGTGAAACAGGGGCAAACAGAGTGAAACAGAGGCAAACAGATGTAAACTGAGGCAAGCAGACTTAAACAGAGGCAAACAGAGGCAAACAGAATTAAACAAGGTGCAACCAGAGGCAAAAGACTTAAACAGAGGCAAACAGAGTGAAACAGAGGCATTAAGAGGAAAACTGAGGCAAACAGACTTAAACAGAGGCAAACAGAATCAAACAGAATTAAACAGAGGCAAGCAGAGGGAAACGGAGGCAAACAGGGTTAAACAAAGGCAAACAGAGGCGAACAGAGGCAAACAGACTAAACAGTGTGAAACAGAGTGAAACAGAGTGAAACAGAGTGAAACAGAGGCATAAAGTGTGAATCAGAGGCATAAAGAGTGAACCAGAGGCTAACTGAATGAAACAGAGGCAAACAGACTGAAACAGAGGCAAACAGACTGGAAACAGAGGCATACAGACTTAAACAGAGGCAAATAGACTTAAACAGAGGCACATAGACTTAAACAGAGGAAAACAGAGGCAAACAGAGTGAAACAGAGGCAAACAGAGTGAAACAGAGGCAAACAGACTGAAACAGAGGCAAACAGACTGAAACAGAGGCAAACAGACTGAAACAGAGGCAAACAGAGTGAAACAGAGGCAAACAGAGGCAAACAGAGGCAAACAGAGGCAAACAGAGGCAAACAGAGGCAAACAGAGTGAAACAGAGGCAAACAGACTTAAACAGAGGCAAACAGAGTGAAACCAGAGGCAAACAGAGTGAAACAGAGGCAAACAGAGTGAAACAGAGGCAAACAGAGTGAAACAGAGGCAAACAGAGTGAAACAGAGGCAAACAGAGTGAAACAGAGGCAAACAGACTTAAACAGGGGCAAACAGAGTGAAACAGAGGCATTAAGAGGAAAACTGAGGCAAACAGACTTAAACAGAGGCAAACAGAATTAAACAGAGGCAAACAGAGGCAAACGGAGGCAAACAGGGTTAAACAGAGGCAAACAGAGGCAAACAGACTTAAACAGAGTTAAACAGAGTGAAACAGAGGCATAAAGAGTGAATCAGAGGCAAAAAGAGTGAAACAGAGGAAACAGATGAAACAGAGGCAAACAGACTGAATCAGAGGCAAACAGACTGAAACAGAGGCAAACAGACTGAAACCAGAGGCATACAGACTTAAACAGAGGCAAACAGACTTAAAAAGAGGCAAACAGAGGCAAACAGAGGCAAACAGAGGCAAACAGAGTGAAACAGAGGCAAACCAGAGTGAAAACAGAGGCAAACAGAGTGAAACAGAGGCAAACAGACTGAAACAGATGCAAACAGACTGAAACAGAGGCAAACAGACTGAAACAGAGGCAAACAGAGAGAAACAGAGGCAAACAGGAGGCAAACAGAGGCAAACAGAGGCAAACAGACTTAAACAGAGGCAACAGAGTGCACAGAGGCAAACAGAGACAAACAGAGGCAACAGAGTGAAACAGAGTGAAACAGAGGCAAACAGACTTAAACAGGGGCAAACAGAGTGAAACAGAGGCAAACAGAATGAAACAGAGGCAAACAGACTGAAGCAGAGGCAAACAGACTGAAACAAAGGCAAACAGACTGAAAGAGAGGCATACAGACTTAAACCGAGGCAAACAGACTTAAACAGAGGCAAACAGCAGGCAAACAGAGTACAACAGAGGCAAACAGACTGAAACAGAGGCAAACAGACTGAAACAGAGGCAAACAGACTGAAACAGAGGCATACAGAGGCAAAAAGAGGCAAATAGACTTAAACAGAGGCAAACAGAGGCAAAAAGAGTGAAACAGAGGCAAACAGAGTGAAACAGAGGCAAACAGAGTGAAACAGAGGCAAACAGACTGAAACAGAGTCATACCGACTTGAACAAGAGGCAAATAGAATTAAACAGAGGCAAACAGAGGCAAAAAGAGTGAAACAGAGGCAAACAGAGTGAAACAGAGGCAAACAGAGTGAAACAGAGGCAAACCGACTTAGACAGAGGCAAACAGACTTAAACAGAGGCAAATAGACTTAAACAGAGGCAAACAGAGGCAAAAAGAGTGAAACAGGCAAACGAGTGAAACAGAGGCAAACCAGAGTGAACAGAGGCAAACAGACTTAGACAGAGGCAAACAGACTTAAACAGAGGCAAACAGACGCAAACAGAGGCAAACAGATGCAAACAGAGGCAAACAGAGGCAAACAGATGCAAACAGAGGCAAACAGAGTGAAACAGAGTCAAACAGACTGAAACAGAGTCATACAGACTTGAACAGAGGCAAATAGACTTAAACAGAGGCAAACAGAGGCAAAAAGAGTGAAACAGAGGCAAACAGAGTGAAACAGAGGCAAACAGAGTGAAACAGAGGCAAACCGACTTAGACAGAGGGCAAACAGACTTAAACAGAGGCTAACAGACTTAAACAGAGGCAAACAGAGGCAAACAGAGTGAAACAGAGGCAAACAGATTGAAACACAGGCAAACAGACTGAAACACAGGCAAACAGACTGAAACACAGGCAAAACAGACTGAAACACAAGGCAAACAGACTGAAACACAGGCAAACAGACTGAAACACAGGCAAACAGACTGAAACAGAGGTAAACAGACTGAAACAGAGGCAAACAGAGTGAAACTGAGGCAAACAGACGCAAACAGAGGCAAAAACACTTAGACAGAGGCAAAACAGACTTAACAGAGGCAAACAGACTTAAACAGAGGCAAACAGAGGCAAACAGACTTAAACAGAGGCAAAAAGAGTGAAACAGAGGCAAACAGACTTAAACAGGGGCAAACAGAGTGAAACAGAGGCATTAAGAGGAAAACTGAGGCAAACAGACTTAAACAGAGGCAAGCAGAATTAAACAGAGGCAAACAGAGGCAAACGGAGGCAAACAGTGTTAAACAGAGGCAAACAGAGGCAAACAGACTTAAACAGAGTTAAACAGAGTGAAACAGAGGCATAAAGAGTGAATCAGAGGCAAAAAGAGTGAAACAGAGGCAAACAGAATGAAACAGAGGCAAACAGACTGAAGCAGAGGCTAACAGACTGAAACAGAGGCAAACAGACTGAAACAGAGGCATACAGACTTAAACAGAGGCATACAGAGGCAAACAGAGGTGAAACAGAGGCAAACAGAGTGAAACAGAGGCGAACAGAGTGAAACAGAGGCAAACAGACTGAAACAGATGCAAACAGACTGAAACAGAGGCAAACAGACTGAAACAGAGGCAAACAGACTGAAACAGAGGCAAACAGAGAGAAACAGAGGCAAACAAAGGCAAACAGACTTAAACAGAGGCAAACAGAGTGCAACAGAGGCAAACAGAGACAAACAGAGGCAAACAGAGTGAAACAGAGTGAAACAGAGGCAAACAGAATGAAACAGAGGCAAACAGACTGAAGCAGAGGCAAACAGACTGAAACAGAGGCAAACAGACTGAAACAGAGCATACAGACTTAAACCGAGGCAAACAGACTTAAACAGAGGCAAACAGACTGATAACAGAGGCAAACAGAGTGAAACAGAGGCATACAGAGGCAAAAAGAGGCAAATAGACTTAAACAGAGGCAAACAGAGGCAAAAGAGTGAAACAGAGGCAAACAGAGTGAAACACAGGCAAACAGAGTGAAACAGAGGCAAACAGAGTGAAACAGAGGCAAACAGACTTAGACAGAGGCAAACAGACTTAAACAGAGGCAAACAGACTTAAACAGAGGCAAACAGACTTAAACAGAGGCAAACAGATGCAAACAGAGGCAAACAGAGTGAAACAGAGGCAAACAGACTGAAACAGAGTCATACAGACTTGAACAGATGCAAATAGACTTAAACAGAGGCAAACAGAGGCAAACAGAGTGAAACAGAGGCAAACAGAGTGAAACAGAGGCAAACAGAGTGAAACAGAGGCAAACCGACTCTTAGACAGAGGCAAACCGACTTAGAGGAAAACAGACTTAAACAGAGGCAAACAGACATAAACAGAGGCAAACAGAGTGAAACAGAGGGAAACAGAGAGAAACAGAGGCAAACAGAGTGAAACAGAGCAAACAGACTTAAACAGGGGCAAACAGAGTGAAACAGAGGCAAACAGACTTAAACAGAGGCAAACAGACATAAACAGAGGAAAACAGACTTAAACAGAGGCAAACAGACTTAAACAGAGGCAAACAGACTTAAACAGAGGCAAACAGACTTAAACAGAGACAAACAGAGGCAAAAAGAGCGAAACAGAGACAAACAGAGTGAAACAGAGGCAAACAGAGAGAAACAGAGGCAAACAGAGAGAATCAGAGGCAAACAGACTTAAACAGAGGCAAGCAGACTGAAACAGAGGCAAACAGACCTTAAACAGAGGCAAACAGATTTAAACAGAGGCAAACAGACTTAAACAGAGGCAAACAGACTTAAACAGAGGCAAACAGACTTAAACAGAGGCAAACAGAGGCAACCAGAGGCAAACAGACTTAAACTGAGGCAAACAGAGTGAAACAGATGCACACAGAGAGAAACAGAGGCAAACAGAGTGAAACAGGGCAAACAGAGTGAAACAGAGGCAAACAGACTTAAACAGAGGCAAACAGACTGAAACAGAGGCAAACAGATGTAAACTGAGGCAAGCAGACTTAAACAGAGGCAAACAGAATTAAACAGGTGCAACCAGAGGCAAACAGACTTAAACAGAGGCAAACAGAGTGAAACAGAGGCAAACAGCGTGAAACTGAGGCAAACAGAATGAAACAGAGGCAAACAGACTTAAACAGAGACAAACAGAGGCAAAAAGAGCGAAACAGAGACAAAAAGAGTGAAACAGAGGCAAACAGAGAGAAACAGAGGCAAACAGAGAAAAACAGAGGCAAACAGACTTAAACAGAGGCAAACAGACTGAAACAGAGGCAAACAGACTTAAACAGAGGCAAACAGACTTAAACAGAGGCAAAAAAGAGCAAACAGGATCAAACAGATGCAAACAGAGTGAAACAGAGGCAAACAGACTTAAACAGAGGCAAACAGACTGAAACAGAGGCAAACAGATGTAAACTGAGGCAAGCAGACTTAAACAGAGGCAAACAGAATTAAACAGGTGCAACCAGAGGCAAACAGACTTAAACAGAGGCAAACAGAGTGAAACAGAGGCAAACAGCGTGAAACTGAGGCAAACAGAATGAAACAGAGGCAAACAGACTTAAACAGAGACAAACAGAGGCAAAAAGAGCGAAACAGAGACAAAAAGACTGAAACACAGGCAAACAGACTGAAACACAGGCAAACAGACTGAAACAGAGGTAAACAGACTGAAACAGAGGCAAACAGAGTGAAACAGAGGCAAACAGACGCAAACAGAGGCAAAAAACACTTAGACAGAGGCAAACAGACTTAAACAGAGGCAAAACAGACTTAAACAGAGGCAAACAGAGGCAAACAGACTTAAACAGAGGCAAAAAGAGTGAAACAGAGGCAAACAGACTTAAACAGGGGCAAACAGAGTGAAACAGAGGCATTAAGAGGAAAACTGAGGCAAACAGACTTAAACAGAGGCAAGCAGAATTAAACAGAGGCAAACAGAGGCAAACGGAGGCAAACAGGGTTAAACAGAGGCAAACAGAGGCAAACAGACTTAAACAGAGTTAAACAGAGTGAAACAGAGGCATAAAGAGTGAATCAGAGGCAAAAAGAGTGAAACAGAGGCAAACAGAATGAAACAGAGGCACACAGACTGAAGCAGAGGCTAACAGACTGAAACAGAGGCAAACAGACTGAAACAGAGGCATACAGACTTAAACAGAGGCATACAGAGGCAAACAGAGTGAAACAGAGGCAAACATAGTGAAACAGAGGCGAACAGAGTGACACAGAGGCAAACAGACTGAAACAGATGCAAACAGACTGAAACAGAGGCAAACAGACTGAAACAGAGGCAAACAGACTGAAACAGAGGCAAACAGAGAGAAACAGAGGCAAACAAAGGCAAACAGACTTAAACAGAGGCAAACAGAGTGCAACAGAGGCAAACAGAGACAAACAGAGGCAAACAGAGTGAAACAGAGTGAAACAGAGGCAAACAGACTTAAACAGGGGCAAACAGAGTGAAACAGAGGCAAACAGAATGAAACAGAGGCAAACAGACTGAGCAGAGGCAAACAGACTGAAACAGAGGCAAACAGACTGAAACAGAGGCATACAGACTTAAACCGAGGCAAACAGACTTAAACAGAGGCAAACAGACTGAAACAGAGGCAAACAGACTGAAACAGAGGCATACAGAGGCAAAAAGAGGCAAATAGACTTAAACAGAGGCAAACAGAGGCAAAAAGAGTGAAACAGAGGCAAACAGAGTGAAACACAGGCAAACAGAGTGAAACAGAGGCAAACAGAGTGAAACAGAGGCAAACAGACTTAGACAGAGGCAAACAGACTTAACAGAGGCAAAACAGACTTAAACAGAGGCAAACAGATGCAAACAGGAGGCAAACAGAGTGAAACAGAGGCAAACAGACTGAAACAGAGTCATACAGACTTGAACAGATGCAAATAGACTTAAACAGAGGCAAACAGAGGCAAACAGAGTGAAACAGAGGCAAACAGACGTGAAACGAGGCAAACAGAGTGAAACAGAGGCAAACCGACTTAGACAGAGGCAAACCGACTTAGAGGCAAACAGACTTAAACAGAGGCAAACAGACATAAACAGAGGCAAACAGAGTGAAACAGAGGGAAACAGAGAGAAACAGAGGCAAACAGAGTGAAACAGAGGCAAACAGACTTAAACAGGGGCAAACAGAGTGAAACAGAGGCAAACAGACTTAAACAGAGGCAAACAGACTTAAACAGAGGAAAACAGACTTAAACAGAGGCAAACAGACTTAAACAGAGGCAAACAGACTTAAACAGAGGCAAACAGACTTAAACAGAGACAAACAGAGGCAAAAGAGCGAAACAGAGACAAACAGAGTGAAACAGAGGCAAACAGAGAGAAACAGAGGCAAACAGAGGCAAACAGAGGCAAACAGGATTAAACAGATGCAAACAGAGTGAAACAGAGGCAAACAGACTTAAACAGAGGCAAACAGACTTAAACAGAGGCAAACAGACTTAAACAGAGGCAAACAGAGGCAAACAGAGCGAAACAGAGACAAAAAGAGTGAAACAGAGGCAAACAGAGAGAAACAGAGGCAAACATAGAAAAACAGAGGCAAACAGACTTAAACAGAGGCAAACAGACTGAAACAGAGGCAAACAGACTTAAACAGAGGCAAACAGACTTAAACAGAGGCAAAAAGAGGCAAACAGAGGCAAACAGAGGCAAACAGGATCAAACAGATGCAACAGAGTGAAACAGAGGCAAACAGACTTAAACAGAGGCAAACAGACTGAAACAGAGGCAAACAGATGTAAACTGAGGCAAGCAGACTTAAACAGAGGCAAACAGAATTAAACAGGTGCAACCAGAGGCAAACAGACTTAAACAGAGGCAAACAGAGTGAAACAGAGGCAAACAGCGTGAAACTGAGGCAAACAGAATGAAACAGAGGCAAACAGACTTAAACAGAGACAAACAGAGGCAAAAAGAGCGAAACAGAGACAAAAAGAGTGAAACAGAGGCAAACAGAGAGAAACAGAGGCAAACAGAGAAAAAGAGAGGCAAACAGACTGAAACAGAGGCAAACAGACTGAAACAGAGGCAAACAGACTTAAACAGAGGCAAACAGACTTAAACAGAGGCAAAAAGAGGCAAACAGAGGCAACAGAGGCAAACAGGATTAAACAGATGCAAACAGAGTGAAACAGAGGCAAACAGACTTAAACAGAGGCAAACAGACTGAAAACAGAGGCAAACAGATGTAACTGAGGCAAGCAGACTTAAACAGAGGCAAACAGAATTAAACAGGTGCAACCAGAGGCAAACAGACTTAAACAGAGGCAAACAGAGTGAAACAGAGGCAAACAGCGTGAAACAGAGGCAAACAGCGTGAAACAGAGGCAAACCGAATGAAACAGAGGCAAACAGACTTAAACAGAGACAAACAGAGGCAAAAAGAGCGAAACAGAGACAAAAAGAGTGAAACAGAGGCAAACAGAGAGAAACAGAGGCAAACAGAGAAAAACAGAGGCAAACAGACTTAAACAGAGGCAAACAGACTGAAACAGAGGCAAACAGACTTAAACAGAGGCAAACAGACTTAAACAGAGGCAAAAAGAGGCAAACAGAGGCAAACAGAGGCAAACAGGATTAAACAGATGCAAACAGAGTGAAACAGAGGCAAACAGACTTAAACAGAGGCAAACAGACTTAAACAGAGGCAAAACAGACTTAAACAGAGGCAAACAGACTTAAAAAGAGGCAAACAGACTTAAACAGAGGCAAACAGCCTTAAACTGAGGCAAACAGAGTGAAACAGAGGCACACAGAGAGAAACAGAGGCAAACAGAGTGAAACAGGGGCAAACAGAGTGAAACAGAGGCAAACAGACTTAAACAGAGGCAAACAGACTGAAACAGAGGCAAACAGATGTAAACTGAGGCAAGCAGACTTAAACAGAGGCAAACAGAATTAAACAGGTGCAACCAGAGGCAAAAAGACTTAAACAGAGGCAAACAGAGTGAAACAGAGGCATTAAGAGGAAAACTGAGGCCAACAGACTAAACAGAGGCAAACAGAGTCAAACAGAATTAAACAGAGGCAAGCAGAGGGAAACGGAGGCAAACAGGGTTAAACAAAGGCAAAGAGAGGCAAACAGAGGCAAACAGACTGTGAAACAGAGTGAAACAGAGGCATAAAGTGTGAATCAGAGGCATAAAGAGTGAAACAGAGGCTAACAGAATGAAACAGAGGCAAACAGACTGAAACAGAGGCAAACAGACTGAAACAGAGGCATACAGACTTAAACAGAGGCAAATAGACTTAAACAGAGGCACATAGACTTAAACAGAGGAAAACAGAGGCAAACAGAGTGAAACAGAGGCAAACAGAGTGAAACAGAGGCAAACAGAGTGAAACAGAGGCAAACAGAGTGAAACAGAGGCAAACAGACTGAAACAGAGTCATACAGACTTGAACAGAGGCAAATAGAATTAAACAGAGGCAAACAGAGGCAAAAAGAGTGAAACAGAGGCAAACAGAGTGAAAGAGAGGCAAACAGAGTGAAACAGAGGCAAACCGACTTAGACAGAGGCAAACAGACTTAAACAGAGGCAAATAGACTTAAACAGAGGCAAACAGAGGCAAAAAGAGTGAAACAGAGGCAAACAGAGTGAAACAGAGGCAAACAGAGTGAAACAGAGGCAAACAGAGTGAAACAGAGGCAAACAGACTTAGACAGAGGCAAACAGACTTAAACAGAGGCAAACAGACGCAAACAGAGGCAAACAGATGCAAACAGAGGCAAACAGAGGCAAACAGATGCAAACAGAGGCAAACAGAGTGAAACAGAGTCAAACAGACTGAAACAGAGTCATACAGACTTGAACAGAGGCAAATAGACTTAAACAGAGGCAAACAGAGGCAAAAAGAGTGAAACAGAGGCAAACAGAGTGAAACAGAGGCAAACAGAGTGAAACAGAGGCAAACCGACTTAGACAGAGGCAAACAGACTTAAACAGAGGCTAACAGACTTAAACAGAGGCAAACAGAGGCAAACAGAGTGAAACAGAGGCAAACAGAGTGAAACAGAGGCAAACAGAGTGAAACAGAGGCAAACCGACTTAGACAGAGGCAAACAGACTTAGACAGAGGCAAACAGAGTGAAACAGAGGCAAACAGAGAGAAACAGAGGCAAACAGAGAGAATCAGAGGCAAACAGACTTAAACAGAGGCAAGCAGACTGAAAACAGAGGCAAACAGACTTAAACAGAGGCAAACAGACTTAAACAGAGGCAAAAAGGCAAACAGAGGCAAACAGAGGCAAACAGGATTAAACAGATGCAAACAGAGTGAAACAGAGGCAAACAGACTTAAACAGAGGCAAACAGACTTAAACAGAGGCAAACAGAGGCAAACAGAGTGAAACAGAGGCAACAGAGTGAAACAGAGGCAAACAGAGTGAAACAGAGGCAAACAGAGTGAAACAGAGGCAAACCGACTTAGACAGAGGCAAACAGACTTAGACAGAGGCAAACAGAGTGAAACAGAGGCAAACAGAGAGAAACAGAGGCAAACAGAGAGAATCAGAGGCAAACAGACTTAAACAGAGGCAAGCAGACTGAAACAGAGGCAAACAGACTTAAACAGAGGCAAACAGACTTAAACAGAGGCAAAAAGGCAAACAGAGGCAAACAGAGGCAAACAGGATTAAACAGATGCAAACAGAGTGAAACAGAGGCAAACAGGACTTAAACAGAGGCAAACAGACTTAAACAGAGGCAAACAGACTTAAACAGAGGCAAACAGACTTAAACAGAGACAAACAGAGGCAAAAAGAGCCGAAACAGAGACCAAAAGAGTGAAACAGAGGCAACAGAGAGAAACAGAGGCAAACAGAGAAAAAGAGAGGCAAACAGACTGAAACAGAGCAAACAGACTGAAACAGAGGCAAACAGACTTAAAACAGAGGCAAACAGACTTAAACAGAGGCAAAAAGAGGCAAACAGAGGCAAACAGAGGCAAACAGGATTAAACAGATGCAAACAGAGTGAAACAGAGGCAAACAGACTTAAACAGAGGCAAACAGACTGAAACAGAGGCAAACAGATGTAAACTGAGGCAAGCAGACTTAAACAGAGGCAAACAGAATTAAACAGGTGCAACCAGAGGCAAACAGACTTAAACAGAGGCAAACAGAGTGAAACAGAGGCAAACAGCGTGAAACAGAGGCAAACAGCGTGAAACAGAGGCAAACAGAATGAAACAGAGGCAAACAGACTTAAACAGAGACAAACAGAGGCAAAAAGAGCGAAACAGAGACAAAAAGAGTGAAACAGAGGCAAACAGAGAGAAACAGAGGCAAACAGAGAAAAACAGAGGCAAACAGACTTAAACAGAGGCAAACAGACTGAAACAGAGGCAAACAGACTTAAACAGAGGCAAACCAGACTTAAACAGAGGCAAAAGAGGCAAACAAGGCAAACAGAGGCAAACAGGATTAAAACAGATGCAAACAGAGTGAAACAGAGGCAAACAGACTTAAACAGAGGCAAACAGACTTAAACAGAGGCAAACAGACTTAAACAGAGGCAAACAGACTTAAAAGAGGCAAACAGACTTAAAACAGAGGCAAACAGCCTTAAACTGAGCAAACAGAGTGAAACAGAGGCACACAGAGGAAACAGAGGCAAACAGAGTGAAACAGGGGCAAACAGAGTGAAACAGAGGCAAACAGACTTAAACAAGAGGCAAACAGACTGAAACAGAGGCAAACAGATGTAAACTGAGGCAAGCAGACTTAAACAGAGGCAAACAGAATTAAACAGGTGCAACCAGAGGGCAAAAAGACTTAAACAGAGGCAAACAGAGTGAAACAGAGGCATTAAGAGGAAAACTGAGGCAACAGACTTAAACAGAGCAAACAGAGTCAAACAGAATTAAACAGAGGCAAGCAGAGGGAAACGGAGGCAAACAGGTTAAAAACAAAAGGCAAAGAGAGGCAAACAAGGCAAACAGACTGTGAAACAGAGTGAAACAGAGGCAATAAAGTGTGAATCAGAGGCATAAAGAGTGAAACAGAGGCTAACAGATTGAAACAGAGGCAAACAGACTGAAACAGAGGCAAACAGACTGAAACAAGGCATACAGACTTAAACAGAGGCAAATAGACTTAAACAGAGGCACATTAGACTTAAACAGAGGAAAACAGAGGCAAACAGAGTGAAACAGAGGCAAACAGAGTGAAACAGAGCAAACAGAGTGAAACAGAGGGCAAACAGAGTGAAACAAGGCAAACAGACTGAAACAGAGTCATACAGACTTGAACAGAGCAAATAAATTAAACAGAGGCAACAGAGGCAAAAAGAGTGAAACAGAGGCAAACAGAGTGAAAGAGAGGCAAACAGAGTGAAACAGAGGCAAACCGACTTAGACAGAGGCAAACAGACTTAAACAGAGGCAAATAGACTTAAACAGAGGCAAACAGAGGCAAAAAGAGTGAAACAGAGGCAAACAGAGTGAAACAGAGGCAAACAGAGTGAAACAGAGGCAAACAGAGTGAAACAGAGGCAAACAGACTTAGACAGAGGCAAACAGACTTAAACAGAGGCAAACAGACGCAAACAGAGGCAAACAGATGCAATACAGAGGCAAACAGAGGCAAACAGATGCAAACAGAGGCAAACAGAGTGAAACAGAGTCAAACAGACTGAAACAGAGTCATACAAGACTTGAACAGAGGCAAATAGACTTAAACAGAGGCAAACAGAGGCAAAAAGAGTGAAACAGAGGCAAACAGAGGTGAAACAGAGGCAAACAAGTGAAACAGAGCAAACCGACTTAGACAGAGGCAAACAGACTTAAACAGAGCTAACAGACTTAAACAGAGCAAACAGAGGCAAACCGAGTGAAACAGAGGCAAACAGAGTGAACAGAGGCAAACAGAGTGAAACAGAGGCAAACCGACTTAGACAGAGGCAAACAGACTAGACAGAGGCAAAACAGAGTGAAACAGAGGCAAACAGAGAGAAACAGAGGCAAACAGAGAGAATCAGAGGCAAACAGACTTAAACAGAGGCAAGCAGACTGAAACAGAGGCAAACAGACTTAAACAGAGCAACAGACTTAAACAGGAGGCAAAAAGGCAAACAGAGGCAAACAGAGGCCAACAGGATTAAACAGATGCAAACAGAGTGAAAACAGAGGCAAACAGACTTAAACAGAGGCAAACAGACTTAAACAGAGGCAAACAGAGGCAAACAGAGTGAAACAGAGGCAAACAGAGTGAAACAGAGGCAAACAGAGTGAAACAGAGGCAAACAGAGTGAAACAGAGGCAAACCGACTTAGACAGAGGCAAACAGACTTAGACAGAGGCAAACAGAGTGAAACAGAGGCAAACAGAGAGAAACAGAGGCAAACAGAGAGAATCAGAGGCAACAGACTTAAACACAGGCAAGCAGCTGAAACAGAGGCAAACAGACTTAAACAAGGCAAACAGACTTAAACAGAGGCAAAAAGGCAAACAGAGGCAAACAGAGGCAAACAGGATTAAACAGATGCAAACAGAGTGAAACAGAGGCAAACAGACTTAAACAGAGGCAAACAGACTTAAACAGAGGCAAACAGACTTAAACAGAGGCAAACAGACTTAAACAGAGGCAAACAGACTTAAACAGAGGCAACCAGAGGCAAACAGACTTAAACTGAGGCAAAAAGAGTGAAACAGAGGCACACAGAGAGAAAACAGAGCCAAACAGAGTGAAACAGGGGCAAACAGAGTGAAACAGAGGCAAACAGACTTAAACCAGAGGCAAACAGACTGAAAACAGAGGCAAACAGATGTAAACTGGAGGCAAGCAGACTTAAACAGAGGCAAACAGAATTAAACAGGTGCAACCAGAGGCAAACAGACTTAACAGAGGCAAACAGAGTGAACAGAGGCAAACAGCGTGAAACAGAGGCAAACAGAATGAAACAGAGGCAAACAGACTTAAACAGAGACAAACAGAGGCAAAAAGAGCGAAACAGAGACAAAAAGAGTGAAACAGAGGCAAAAAGAGAGAAACAGAGGCAAACAGAGAGAAACAGAGGCAAACAGAGAAAAACAGAGGCAAACAGACTTAAACAGAGGCAAACAGACTGAAACAGAGGCAAACAGACTTAAACAGAGGCAAAACAGACTTAAACAGAGGCAAAAAGAGGCAAACAGAGGCAAGCAAACAGAGGCAAACAGGATTAAACAGACGCAAAGAGAGTGAAACAGAGGCAAACAGACTGAAACAGATGCAAACAGACTGAAACAGAGGCAAACAGACTGAAACAGAGGCAAACAGAGAGAAACAGAGGCAAACAGAGGCAAACAGAGGCAAACAGAGGCAAACAGACTTAAACAGAGGCAAACAGACTTAAACAGAGGCAAACAGACTTAAACAGAGGCAAAAAGAGGCAAACAGAGGCAAACAGAGGCAAACAGGATTAAACAGACGCAAAGAGAGTGAAACAGAGGCAAACAGACTGAAACAGATGCAAACAGACTGAAACAGAGGCAAACAGAGTGAAACAGAGGCAAGCAGAGTGAAACAGAGGCAAACAGAGTGAAACAGAGGCAAACAGAGTGAAACAGAGGCAAACAGACTGAAACAGAGGCAAACAGAGTGAAACAGAGGCAAACAGACGCAAACAGAGGCAAAAACACTTAGACAGAGGCAAACAGAGGCAAACAGAGTGCAACAGAGGCAAACAGAGTGAAACAGAGGCAAACAGAGTGAAACAGAGGCAAACAGACTGAAACAGATGCAAACAGACTGAAACAGAGGCAAAAAGACTGAAACAGAGGCAAACAGAGAGAAACAGAGGCAAACAGAGGCAAACAGAGGCAAACAGAGGCAAACAGAGGCAAACAGAGGCAAACAGACTTAAACAGAGGCAAACAGAGTGCAACAGAGGCAAACAGAGACAAACAGAGGCAAACAGAGTGAAACAGAGGCAAACAGACTTAAACAAGGGCAAACAGAGTGAAACAGAGGCAAACAGAATGAAACAGAGGCAAACAGACTGAAGCAGAGGCAAACAGACAGAAACAAAGGCAAACAGACTGAAAGAGAGGCATACAGACTTAAACCGAGGCAAACAGACATAAACAGAGGCAAACAGAGGCAAACAGAGTAAAACAGAGGCAAACAGACTGAAACAGAGGCAAACAGACTGAAACAGAGGCATACAGAGGCAAAAAAGAGGCAAATAGACTTAAACAGAGGCAAACAGAGGCAAAAAGAGTGAAACCGAGGCAAACAGAGTGAAACAGAGGCAAACAGAGTGAAACAGAGGCAAACAGAGTGAAACAGAGTCATACAGACTTGAACAGAGGCAAATAGACTTAAACAGAGGCAAACAGAGGCAAAAAGAGTGAAACAGAGGCAAACAGAGTGAAACAGAGGCAAACAGAGTGAAACATAGGCAAACAGAGTGAAACAGAGGCAAACCGACTTAGACAGAGGCAAACAGACTTAAACAGAGACAAAAAGAGTGAAACAGAGGCAAACAGAGTGAAACAGAGGCAAACAGAGTGAAACAGAGGCAAACAGAGTGAAACAGAGGCAAACAGAGTGAAACAGAGGCAAACAGACTTAGACAGAGGCAAACAGACTTAAACAGAGGCAAACAGACGCAAACAGAGGCAAACAGATGCAAACAGAGGCAAACAGATGCAAACAGATGCAAACAGAGGCAAACAGAGGCAAACAGAGACAGACAGAGTGAAACAGAGTCAAACAGACTGAAACAGAGTCATACAGACTTGAACAGAGGCAAATAGACTTAAACAGAGGCAAACAGAGGCAAAAATTGTGAAACAGAGGCAAACAGAGTGAAACAGAGGCAAACAGAGTGAAACAGAGGCAAACAGAGTGAATCAGAGGCAAACAGAGTGAAACAGAGGCAAACAGACTTAGACAGAGGCAAACAGACTTAAACAGAGGCAAACAGACGCAAACAGAGGCAAACAGATGCAAACAGAGGCAAACAGAGGCAAACAGATGCAAACAGAGGCAAACAGAGGCAAACAGAGTCAAACAGACTGAAACAGAGTCATACAGACTTGAACAGAGGCAAATAGACTTAAACAGAGGCAAACAGAGGCAAAAAGAGTGAAACAGAGGCAAACAGAGTGAAACAGAGGCAAACAGAGTGAAACAGAGGCAAACCGACTTAGACAGAGGCAAACAGACTTAAACAGAGGCTAACAGACTTAAACAGAGGCAAACAGAGGCAAACAGAGTGAAACAGAGGCAAACAGAGTGAAACAGAGGCAAACAGAGTGAAACAGAGGCAAACAGAGTGAAACAGAGGCAAACCGACTTAGACAGAGGCAAACAGACTTAGACAGAGGCAAACAGAGTGAAACAGAGGCAAACAGAGAGAATCAGAGGCAAACAGACTTAAACAGAGGCAAGCAGACTGAAACAGAGGCAAACAGACTTAAACAGAGGCAAACAGACTTAAACAGAGGCAAACAGAGGCAACCAGAGGCAAACAGACTTAAACTGAGGCAAACAGAGTGAAACAGAGGCACACAGAGAGAAACAGAGCCAAACAGAGTGAAACAGGGGCAAACAGAGTGAAACAGAGGCAAACAGACTTAAACAGAGGCAAACAGACTGAAACAGAGGCAAACAGATGTAAACTGAGGCAAGCAGACTTAAACAGAGGCAAACAGAATTAAACAGGTGCAACCAGAGGCAAACAGACTTAAACAGAGGCAAACAGAGTGAAACAGAGGCAAACAGCGTGAAACAGAGGCAAACAGAATGAAACAGAGGCAAACAGACTTAAACAGAGACAAACAGAGGCAAAAAGAGCGAAACAGAGACAAAAAGAGTGAAACAGAGGCAAACAGAGAGAAACAGAGGCAAACAGAGAGAAACAGAGGCAAACAGAGAAAAACAGAGGCAAACAGACTTAAACAGAGGCAAAGAGACTGAAACAGAGGCAAACAGACTTAAACAGAGGCAAACAGACTTAAACAGAGGCAAAAAGAGGCAAACAGAGGCAAACAGAGGCAAACAGGATTAAACAGACGCAAAGAGAGTGAAACAGAGGCAAACAGACTGAAACAGATGCAAACAGACTGAAACAGAGGCAAACAGACTGAAACAGAGGCAAACAGAGAGAAACAGAGGCAAACAGAGGCAAACAGAGGCAAACAGAGGCAAACAGACTTAAACAGAGGCAAACAGACTTAAACAGAGGCAAACAGACTTAAACAGAGGCAAAAAGAGGCAAACAGAGGCAAACAGAGGCAAACAGAATTAAACAGACGCAAAGAGAGTGAAACAGAGGCAAACAGACTGAAACAGATGCAAACAGACTGAAACAGAGGCAAACAGAGTGAAACAGAGGCAAGCAGAGTGAAACAGAGGCAAACAGAGTGAAACAGAGGCAAACAGACTGAAACACAGGCAAACAGACTGAAACAGAGGCAAACAGACTGAAACAGAGGCAAACAGAGTGAAACAGAGGCAAACAGACGCAAACAGAGGCAAAAACACTTAGACAGAGGCAAACAGAGGCAAACAGAGTGCAACAGAGGCAAACAGAGTGAAACAGAGGCAAACAGAGTGAAACAGAGGCAAACAGACTTGAAACAGATGCAAACAGACTGAAACAGAGGCAAAAAGACTGAAACAGAGGCAAACAGAGAGAAACAGAGGCAAACAGAGGCAAACAGAGGCAAACAGAGGCAAACAGAGGCAAACAGAGGCAAACAGACTTAAACAGAGGCAAACAGAGTGCAACAGAGGCAAACAGAGACAAACAGAGGCAAACAGAGTGAAACAGAGGCAAACAGACTTAAACAGGGGCAAACAGAGTGAAACAGAGGCAAACAGAATGAAACAGAGGCAAACAGACTGAAGCAGAGGCAAACAGACTGAAACAAAGGCAAACAGACTGAAAGAGAGGCATACAGACTTAAACCGAGGCAAACAGACTTAAACAGAGGCAAACAGAGGCAAACAGAGTAAAACAGAGGCAAACAGACTGAAACAGAGGCAAACAGACTGAAACAGAGGCATACAGAGGCAAAAAGAGGCAAATAGACTTAAACAGAGGCAAACAGAGGCAAAAAGAGTGAAACAGAGGCAAACAGAGTGAAACAGAGGCAAACAGAGTGAAACAGAGGCAAACAGAGTGAAACAGAGGCAAACAGAGTGAAACAGAGTCATACAGACTTGAACAGAGGCAAATAGACTTAAACAGAGGCAAACAGAGGCAAAAAGAGTGAAACAGAGGCAAACAGAGTGAAACAGAGGCAAACAGAGTGAAACAGAGGCAAACAGAGTGAAACATAGGCAAACAGAGTGAAACAGAGGCAAACCGACTTAGACAGAGGCAAACAGACTTAAACAGAGACAAAAAGAGTGAAACAGAGGCAAACAGAGTGAAACAGAGGCAAACAGAGTGAAACAGAGGCAAACAGAGTGAAACAGAGGCAAACAGAGTGAAACAGAGGCAAACAGAGTGAATCAGAGGCAAACAGAGTGAAACAGAGGCAAACAGACTTAGACAGAGGCAAACAGACTTAAACAGAGGCAAACAGACGCAAACAGAGGCAAACAGATGCAAACAGAGGCAAACAGATGCAAACAGATGCAAACAGAGGCAAACAGAGGCAAACAGAGACAGACAGAGTGAAACAGAGTCAAACAGACTGAAACAGAGTCATACAGACTTGAACAGAGGCAAATAGACTTAAACAGAGGCAAACAGAGGCAAAAAGAGTGAAACAGAGGCAAACAGAGTGAAACAGAGGCAAACAGAGTGAAACAGAGGCAAACAGAGTGAATCAGAGGCAAACAGAGTGAAACAGAGGCAAACAGACTTAGACAGAGGCAAACAGACTTAAACAGAGGCAAACAGACGCAAACAGAGGCAAACAGATGCAAACAGAGGCAAACAGATGCAAACAGAGGCAAACAGAGGCAAACAGAGTGAAACTGAGGCAAACAGAGTGAAACAGAGGCAAACCGACTTAGACAGAGGCAAACAGACTTAGACAGAGGCAAACAGACTTAAACCGAGGCAAACAGAGTGAAACAGAGGGAAACAGAGAGAAACAGAGGCAAGCAGAGTGAAACAGAGTGAAACAGAGGCAAACAGACATAAACAAGGGCAAACAGAGTGAAACAGAGGCAAACAGACTTAAAGAGAGGCAAACAGACTTAAACAGAGGAAAACAGACTTAAACAGAGGCAAACAGACTTAAACAGAGGCAAACAGACTTAGACAGAGGCAAACAGACTTAAACAGAGGCAAACAGAGGCAAAAAGAGCGAAACAGAGACAAACAGAGTGAAACAGAGGCAAACAGAGAGAAACAGAGGCAAACAGAGAGAATCAGAGGCAAACAGACTTAAACAGAGGCAAGCAGACTTAAACAGAGGCAAACAGACGCAAACAGAGGCAAACAGATGCAAACAGAGGCAAACAGATGCAAACAGATGCAAACAGAGGCAAACAGAGACAAACAGAGTGAAACAGAGTCAAACAGACTGAAACAGAGTCATACAGACTTGAACAGAGGCAAATAGACTTAAACAGAGGCAAACAGAGGCAAATAGAGTGAAACAGAGGCAAACAGAGTGAAACAGAGGCAAACAGAGTGAAACAGAGGCAAACAGAGTGAAACAGAGGCAAACAGAGTGAAACAGAGGCAAACGGACTTTGACAGAGGCAAACAGACTTAAACAAAGGCAAACAGACGCAAACAGAGGCAAACAGATGCAAACAGAGGCAAACAGATGCAAACAGATGCAAACAGAGGCAAACAGAGGCAAACAGAGTGAAACAGAGGCAAACAGAGTGAAACAGAGGCAAACCGACTTAGACAGAGGCAAACAGACTTAGACAGAGGCAAACAGACTTAGACAGAGGCAAACAGACTTAAACAGAGGCAAACAGAGTGAAACAGAGGGAAACAGAGAGAAACAGAGGCAAACAGAGTGAAACAGAGTGAAACAGAGGCAAACAGACATAAACAAGGGCAAACAGAGTGAAACAGAGGCAAACAGACTTAAACAGAGGCAAACAGACTTAAACAGAGGAAATCAGACTTAAACAGAGGCAAACAGACTTAAACAGAGGCAAACAGACTGAAACAGAGGCAAACAGACTTAAACAGAGACAAACAGAGGCAGAAAGAGCGAAACAGAGACAAACAGAGTGAAACAGAGGCAAACAGAGAGAAACAGAGGCAAACAGAGAGAATCAGAGGCAAACAGACTTAAACAGAGGCAAGCAGACTGAAACAGAGGCAAACAGACTTAAACAGAGGCAAACAGACTTAAACAGAGGCAAAAAGGCAAACAGAGGCAAACAGAGGCAAACAGGATTAAACAGATGCAAACAGAGTGAAACAGAGGCAAACAGACTTAAACAGAGGCAAACAGACTTAAACAGAGGCAAACAGACTTAAACAGAGGCAAACAGACTTAAACAGAGGCAAACAGAGGCAACCAGAGGCAAACAAACTTAAACTGAGGCAAACAGAGTGAAACAGAGGCACACAGAGAGAAACAGAGGCAAACAGAGTGAAACAGGGGCAAACAGAGTGAAACAGAGGCAAACAGACTTAAACAGAGGCAAACAGACTGAAACAGAGGCATACAGACTTAAGCCGAGGCATACAGACTTAAACCGAGGCAAACAGAATTAAACAGGTGCAACCAGAGGCAAACAGACTTAAACAGAGGCAAACAGAGTGAAACAGAGGCAAACAGCGTGAAACAGAGGCAAACAGAATGAAACAGAGGCAAACAGACTTAAACAGAGACAAACAGAGGCAAAAAGAGCGAAACAGAGACAAAAAGAGTGAAACAGAGGCAAACAGAGAGAAACAGAGGCAAACAGAGAAAAACAGAGGCAAACAGACTTAAACAGAGGCAAACAGACTGAAACAGAGGCAAACAGACTTAAACAGAGGCAAACAGACTTAAACAGAGGCAAAAAGAGGCAAACAGAGGCAAACAGAGGCAAACAGGATTAAACAGATGCAAAGAGAGTGAAACAGAGGCAAACAGACTGAAACAGAGGCAAATAGACTTAAACAGAGGCAAACAGAGGCAAACAGAGTGAAACAGAGGCAAACAGAGTGAAACAGAGGCAAACAGAGTGAAACAGAGGCAAACAGACTGAAACACAGGCAAACAGACTGAAACAGAGGCAAACAGACTGAAAAAGAGGCAAACAGAGTGAAACAGAGGCAAACAGACGCAAACAGAGGCAAAAACACTTAGACAGAGGCAAACAGACTTAAACAGAGGCAAACAGACTTAAACAGAGGCAAACAGACTTAAACAGAGGCAAACAGAGGCAAACAGACTTAAACAGAGGCAAACAGAGTGAAACAGAGGCAAACAGAGTGAAACAGAGGCACACAGACTTAAACAGGGGCAAACAGAGTGAAACAGAGGCATTAAGAGGAAAACTGAGGCAAACAGACTTAAACAGAGGCAAACAGAATTAAACAGAGGCAAACAGAGGCAAACGGAGGCAAACAGGGTTAAACAGAGGCAAACAGAGGCAAACAGACTTAAACAGAGTTAAACAGAGTGAAACAGAGGCATAAAGAGTGAATCAGAGGCATAAAGAGTGAAACAGATGCAAACAGAATGAAACAGAGGCAAACAGACTGAAGCAGAGGCAAACAGACTGAAACAGAGGCATACAGACTTAAACAGAGGCAAACAGAGTGAAACAGAGGCAAACAGAGTGAAACAGAGGCAAACAGAGTGAAACAGAGGCAAACAGACTGAAACAGATGCAAACAGACTGAAACAGAGGCAAACAGACTGAAACAGAGGCAAACAGACTTAAACAGAGGCAAACAGAGTGCAACAGAGGCAAACAGAGACAAACAGAGGCAAACAGAGTGAAACAGAGGCAAACAGACTGAAACAGAGGCATACAGACTGAAACAGAGGCATACAGACTTAAACAGAGGCAAACAGACTTAAACAGAGGCAAACAGAGTGAAACAGAGGCAAACAGAGTGAAACAGAGGCAAACAGAGTGAAACAGAGGCAAACAGACTGAAACAGATGCAAACAGACTGAAACAGAGGCAAACAGACTGAAACAGAGGCAAACAGACTTAAACAGAGGCAAACAGAGTGCAACAGAGGCAAACAGAGACAAACAGAGGCAAACAGACTGAAACAGAGGCAAACAGACTGAAACAGAGGCATACAGACTTAAACAGAGGCAAACAGACTTAAACAGAGGCAAACAGAGTGAAACAGAGGCAAACAGAGTGAAACAGAGGCAAACAGAGTGAAACAGAGGCAAACAGACTGAAACAGATGCAAACAGACTGAAACAGAGGCAAACAGACTGAAACAGAGGCAAACAGACTTAAACAGAGGCAAACAGAGTGCAACAGAGGCAAACAGAGACAAACAGAGGCAAACAGAGTGAAACAGAGTGAAACAGAGGCAAACAGACTTAAACGGGGGCAAACAGAGTGAAACAGAGGCAAACAGAATGAAACAGAGGCAAACGGACTGAAGCAGAGGCAAACAAACTGAAACAGAGGCAAACAGACTGAAACAGAGGCATACAGACTTAAGCCGAGGCATACAGACTTAAACCGAGGCAAACAGACTTAAACAGAGGCAAACAGAGGCAAACAGAGTGAAACAGAGACAAACAGACTGAAACAGAGGCAAACAGACTGAAACAGAGGCATACAGAGCCAAAAAGAGGCAAATAGACTTAAACGGAGGCAAACAGAGGCAAAAAGAGTGAAACAGAGGCAAACAGAGTGAAACAGAGGCAAACAGAGTGAAACAGAGGCAAACAGACTTAGACAGAGGCAAACAGACTTAAACAGAGGCAAACAGGCTTAAACAAAGGCAAACAGATGCAAACAGAGGCAAACAGATGCAAACAGAGGCAAACAGAGTGAAACAGAGGCAAACAGACTGAAACAGAGGCATACAGACTTGAACAGAGGCAAATAGAATTAAACAGAGGCAAACAGAGGCAAAAAGAATGAAACAGAGGCAAACAGAGTGAAACAGAGGCAAACAGAGTGAAACAGAGGCAAACAGAGTGAAAACAGAGGCAAACAGATTGAAACAGAGGCAAACAGACTCAGACAGAGGCAAACAGACTTAAACAGAGGCAAACAGACTTAAACAGAGGCAAACAGAGACAAAAAGAGTGAAACAGAGGCAAACAGAGTGAAACAGAGGCAAACAGAGTGAAACAGAGGCAAACAGACTTAGACAGAGGGAAACAGACTTAAACAGAGGCAAACAGACTTAAACAGAGGCAAACAGAGTGAAACAGAGGGAAACAGAGAGAAACAAGGCAAACAGAGTGAAACAGAGTGAAACAGAGGCAAACAGACTTAAACAGGGGCCAAAGAGTGAAACAGAGGCAAACAGCCTTAAACAGAGTCAAACAGATTTCAACAGAGGAAAACAGACTTAAACAGAGGCAAACAGACTTAAACAGAGGCAAACAGACTTAAACAGAGGCAAACAGACTTAAACAGAGGCAAAAAGAGGCAAACAGAGGCAAAGAGACTTAAACAGAGGCAAAAAGAGGCAAACAGAGGCAAACAAAGGCAAACAGGATTAAACAGAGGCAAACAGAGTGAAACAGAGGCAAACAGAATGAAACAGAGGGAAACAGACTTAAACAGAGGCAAACAGACTTAAAGAGAGGCAAGCAGAGTGAAACAGAGCCAAACAGAGTGAAACAGAGGCAAACAGAGTGAAACAGAGGCAAACAGAGTGAAACAGAGGAAAACAGAGTGAAACAGAGGCAAACAGACTTAAACAGAGGCAAACAGCGTGAAACTGAGGCAAACAGCGTGAAACAGAGGCAAACAGAATGAAACAGAGGCAAACAGACTTAAACAGAGACAAACATAGGCAAAAAGAGCGAAACAGAGAAAAAAAGAGTGAAACAGAGGCAAACAGAGAGAAACAGAGGCAAACAGAGAGAAACAGAGCCAAACAGAGAGAAACAGAGGCAAACAGACTTAAACAGAGGCAAACAGACTGAAACAGAGGCAAACAGACTTAAACAGAGGCAAACAGACTTAAACAGAGGCAAAAAGAGGCAAACAGAGGCAAACAGGATTAAACAGATGCAAACAGAGTGAAACAGAGGCAAACAGAGGCAAAAAGAGTGAAACAGAGGCAAACAGAGTGAAACAGAGGCAAACAGAGTGAAACAGAGGCAAACCGACTTAGACAGAGGCAAACAGACTTAAACAGAGGCAAACAGACATAAACAGAGGCAAACAGAGTGAAATAGAGGGAAACAGAGAGAAACAGAGGCAAACAGAGTGAAACAGAGGCAAACAGACTTAAACAGGGGCAAACAGAGTGAAACAGAGGCAAACAGACTTAAACAGAGGCAAACAGACTTAAACAGAGGAGAACAGACTTAAACAGAGGAAAACAGACTTAAACAGAGGCAAACAGAATTAAACAGAGGCAAACAGACTTAAACAGAGGCAAACAGACTTAAACAGAGACAAACAGAGGCAAAAAGAGCGAAACTGAGACAAACAGAGTGAAACAGAGGCAAACAGAGAGAAACAGAGGCAAACAGAGAGAAACAGAGGCAAACAGACTTAAACAGAGGCAAGCAGACTGAAACAGAGGCAAACAGACTTAAACAGAGGCAAACAGACTTAAACAGAGGCAAAAAGAGGCAAACAGAGGCAAACAGAGGCAAACAGGATTAAACAGATGCAAACAGAGTGAAACAGAGGCAAACAGACTTAAACAGATGCAAACAGACTTAAACAGAGGCAAACAGACTTAAACAGAGGCAAACAGACTTAAACAGAGGCAAACAGAGGCAACCAGAGGCAAACAGACTTAAACTGAGGCAAACAGAGTGAAACAGAGGCACACAGAGAGAAACAGAGGCAAACAGAGTGAAACAGGGGCAAACAGAGTGAAACAGAGGCAAACAGACTGAAACAGAGGCAGACAGACTGAAACAGAGGCAAACAGATGTAAACTGAGGCAAGCAGACTTAAACAGAGGCAAACAGAATTAAACAGGTGCAACCAGAGGCAAACAGACTTAAACAGAGGCAAACAGAGTGAAACAGAGGCAAACAGCGTGAAACAGAGGCAAACAGAATGAAACAGAGGCAAACAGACTTAAACAGAGACAAACAGAGGCAAAAAGAGCGAAACAGAGACAAAAAGAGTGAAACAGAGGCAAACAGAGAGAAACAGAGGCAAACAGAGAGAGACAGAGGCAAACAGAGAGAAACAGAGGCAAACAGAGAGAAACAGAGGCAAACAGAGTGAAACAGAGGCAAACAGACTTAAACAGAGGCAAACAGACTTAAACAGAGGCAAAAAGAGGCAAACAGAGGCAAACAGAGGCAAACAGGATTAAACAGAGGCAAACAGACTTAAACAGAGGCAAACAGACTTAAACAGAGGCAAACAGACTTAAAAAGAGGCAAACAGACTTAAAAAGAGGCAAACAGACTTAAACAGAGGCAAACAGAGGCAACCAGAGGCAAACAGACTTAAACTGAGGCAAACAGAGTGAAACAGAGGCACAGAGAGAGAAACAGAGGCAAACAGAGTGAAACAGGGGCAAACAGAGTGAAACAGAGGCAAACAGACTTAAACAGAGGCAAACAGACTGAAACAGAGGCAAACAGATGTAAACTGAGGCAAGCAGACTTAAACAGAGGCAAACAGAGGCCAACAGAATTAAACAGGTGCAACCAGAGGCAAAAAGACTTAAACAGAGGCAAACAGAGTGAAACAGAGGCATTAAGAGGAAAACTGAGGCAAACAGACTTAAACAGAGGCAAACAGAGGCAAACAGAATTAAACAGAGGCAAGCAGAGGCAAACGGAGGCAAACAGGGTTAAACAAAGGCAAACAGAGGCAAACAGAGGCACATAGACTTAAACAGAGGCAAACAGAGGCAAACAGAGTGAAACAGAGGCAACCAGAGTGAAACAGAGGCAACCAGAGTGAAACAGAGGCAAACAGACTGAAACACAGGCAAACAGACTGAAACACAGGCAAACAGACTGAAACACAGGCAAACAGACTGAAACAGAGGTAAACAGACTGAAACAGAGGCAAACAGAGTGAAACAGAGGCAAACAGACGCAAACAGAGGCAAAAACACTTAGACAGAGGCAAACAGACTTAAACAGAGGCAAACAGACTTAAACAGAGGCAAACAGATGTAAACTGAGGCAAACAGACTTAAACAGAGGCAAACAGAATTAAACAGGTGCAACCAGAGGCAAACAGACTTAAACAGAGGCAAACAGAGTGAAACAGAGGCAAACAGCGTGAAACAGAGGCAAACAGAATGAAACAGAGGCAAACAGACTAAAACAGAGACAAACAGAGGCAAAAAGAGCGAAACAGAGACAAAAAGAGTGAAACAGAGGCAAACAGAGAGAAGCAGAGGCAAACAGAGAAAAACACAGGCAAACAGAATTAAACAGAGGCAAACAGACTGAAACAGAGGCAAACAGACTTAAACAGAGGCAAACAGAGTGAAACAGAGGCAAACAGAGTGAAACAGAGGCAAACAGAGTGAAACAGAGGCAAAACAGACTTAAACAGAGTTAAACAGAGTGAAACAGAGGCATAAAGAGTGAATCAGAGGCAAAAAGAGTGAAACAGAGGCAAACAGAATGAAACAGAGGCAAACAGACTTAAACAGAGGCAAACAGAGGCAAACAGAGTGTTTCAGAGGCAAACAGAGTGAAACAGAGGCAAACAGAGTGAAACAGAGTGAAACAGAGGCAAACAGACTGAAACAGATGCAAGCAGACTGAAACAGAGGCAAACAGACTGAAACAGAGGCAAACAGAGAGAAACAGAGGCAAACAGAGAGAAACAGAGGCAAACAGAGGCAAACAGAGGCAAACAGACTTAAACAGAGGCAAACAGAGTGCAACAGAGGCAAACAGAGACAAACAGAGGCAAACAGAGTGAAACAGAGTGAAACAGAGGCAAACCGACTTAAACAGGGGCAAACAGAGTGAAACAGAGGCAAACAGAATGAAACAGAGGCAAACAGACTGAAGCAGAGGCAAACAGACTGAAACAGAGGCAAACAGACTGAAACAGAGGCAAACAGAGGCAAACAGAGTGAAACAGAGGCAAACAGACTGAAACAGAGGCAAACAGACTGAAACAGAGGCATACAGAGGCAAAAAGAGGCAAATAGACTTAAACAGAGGCAAACAGAGGCGAAAAGAGTGAAACAGAGGCAAACAGAGTGAAACAGAGGCAAACAGAGTGAAACAGAGGCAAACAGAGTGAAACAGAGGCAAACAGACTTAGACAGAGGCAAACAGACTTAGACAGAGGCAAACAGACTTAAACAGAGGCAAACAGATGCAAACAGAGGCAAACAGAGTGAAACAGAGGCAAACAGACTGAAACAGAGTCATACAGACTTGAACAGAGGCAAATAGACTTAAACAGAGGCAAACAGAGGCAAACAGAGTGAAACAGAGGGAAACAGAGAGAAACAGAGAGAAACAGAGGCAAACAGAGTGAAACAGAGTGAAACAGAGGCAAACAGACTTAAACAGGGGCAAACAGAGTGAAACAGAGGCAAACAGACTTAAACAGAGGCAAACAGACTTAAGCAGAGGAAAACAGACTTAAACAGAGGCAAACAGACTTAAACAGAGGCAAACAGACTTAAACAGAGGCAAACAGACTTAAACAGAGACAAACAGAGGCAAAAAGAGCGAAACAGAGACAAACAGAGTGAAACAGAGGCAAACAGACTTAAACAGAGGCAAGCAGACTGAAACAGAGGCAAACAGACTTAAACAGAGGCAAACAGACTTAAACAGAGGCAAAAAGGCAAACAGAGGCAAACAGAGGCAAACAGGATTAAACAGATGCAAACAGAGTGAAACAGAGGCAAACAGAGTGAAACAGAGGCAAACAGAGTGAAACAGAGTGAAACAGAGGCAAACAGACTGAAACAGATGCAAACAGACTGAAACAGAGGCAAACAGACTGAAACAGAGGCAAACAGAGAGAAACAGAGGCAAACAGAGGCAAACAGAGGCAAACAGACTTAAACAGAGGCAAACAGAGTGCAACAGAGGCAAACAGAGACAAACAGAGGCAAACAGAGTGAAACAGAGTGAAACAGAGTGAAACAGAGGCAAACCGACTTAAACAGGGGCAAACAGAGTGAAACAGAGGCAAACA
Source organism: Isurus oxyrinchus (assembly GCA_026770705.1). Classification (NCBI taxonomy): domain Eukaryota; kingdom Metazoa; phylum Chordata; class Chondrichthyes; order Lamniformes; family Lamnidae; genus Isurus; species Isurus oxyrinchus. The sequence continues at coordinate 5,345 of JANJGN010004393.1, read as the reverse complement.
GAATGAAACAGAGGCAAACAGACTGAAGCAGAGGCAAACAGACTGAAACAGAGGCATACAGACTGAAACAGAGGCATACAGACTTAAACCGAGGCAAACAGACTTAAACAGAGGCAAACAGAGGCAAACAGAGTGAAACAGAGGCAAACAGACTGAAACAGAGGCAAACAGACTGAAACAGAGGCATACAGAGGCAAAAAGAGGCAAATAGACTTAAACAGAGGCAAACAGAGGCGAAAAGAGTGAAACAGAGGCAAACAGAGTGAACAGAGGCAAACAGAGTGAAACAGAGGCAAACAGAGTGAAACAGAGGCAAACAGACTTAGACAGAGGCAAACAGACTTAAACAGAGGCAAACAGATGCAAACAGAGGCAAACAGATGCAAACAGAGGCAAACAGAGTGAAACCGAGGCAAACAGACTGAAACAGAGTCATACAGACTTGAACAGAGGCAAATAGACTTAAACAGAGGCAAACAGAGGCAAACAGAGTGAAACAGAGGGAAACAGAGAGAAACAGAGAGAAACAGGGGCAAACAGAGTGAAACAGAGTGAAACAGAGGCAAACAGACTTAAACAGGGGCAAACAGAGTGAAACAGAGGCAAACAGACTTAAACAGAGGCAAACAGACTTAAGCAGAGGAAAACAGACTTAAACAGAGGCAAACAGACTTAAACAGAGGCAAACAGACTTAAACAGAGGCAAACAGACTTAAACAGAGGCAAACAGACTTAAACAGAGACAAACAGAGGCAAAAAGAGCGAAACAGAGACAAACAGAGTGAAACAGAGGCAAACAGAGAGAAACAGAGGCAAACAGAGAGAATCAGAGGCAAACAGACTTAAACAGAGTCAAGCAGACTGAAACAGAGGCAAACAGAATTAAACAGAGGCAAACAGACTTAAACAGAGGCAAAAAGGCAAACAGAGGCAAACAGAGGCAAACAGGATTAAACAGATGCAAACAGAGTGAAACAGAGGCAAACAGAGAGAAACAGAGGCAAACAGAGAGAATCAGAGGCAAACAGACTTAAACAGAGGCAAGCAGACTGAAACAGAGGCAAACAGACTTAAACAGAGGGAAACAGACTTAAACAGAGGCAAAAAGGCAAACAGAGGCAAACAGAGGCAAACAGACTTAAACAGAGGCAAACAGACTTAAACAGAGGCAAACAGACTTAAACAGAGGCAAACAGACTTAAACAGAGGCAAACAGACTTAAAAAGAGGCAAACAGAGGCAACCAGAGGCAAACAGACTTAAACTGAGGCAAACAGAGTGAAACAGAGGCACACAGAGAGAAACAGAGGCAAACAGAGTGAAACAGGGGCAAACAGAGTGAAACAGAGGCAAACAGACTTAAACAGAGGCAAACAGACTGAAACAGAGGCAAACAGATGTAAACTGAGGCAAGCAGACTTAAAACAGAGGCAAACAGAATTAAACAGGTGCAACCAGAGGCAAACAGACTTAAACAGAGGCAAACAGAGTGAAACAGAGGCAAACAGCGTGAAACAGAGGCAAACAGAATGAAACAGAGGCAAACAGACTTAAACAGAGACAAACAGAGGCAAAAAGAGCGAAACAGAGACAAAAAGAGTGAAACAGAGGCAAACAGAGAGAAACAGAGGCAAACAGAGAAAAACAAAGGCAAACAGACTTAAACAGAGGCAAACAGACTGAAACAGAGGCAAACAGACTGAAACAGAGGCAAAAAGACTTAAACAGAGGCAAACAGACTTAAACAGAGGCAAAAAGAGGCAAACAGAGGCAAACAGAGGCAAACAGGATAAAACAGATGCAAACAGAGTGAAACAGAGGCAAACAGACTTAAACAGAGGCAAACAGACTGAAACAGAGGCAAACAGATGTAAACTGAGGCAAGCAGACTTAAACAGAGGCAAACAGAATTAAACAGGTGCAACCAGAGGCAAACAGACTTAAACAGAGGCAAACAGAGTGAAACAGAGGCAAACAGCGTGAAACAGAGGCAAACAGAATGAAACAGAGGCAAACAGACTTAAACAGAGACAAACAGAGGCAAAAAGAGCGAAACAGAGACAAAAAGAGTGAAACAGAGGCAAACAGAGAGAAACAGAGGCAAACAGAGAAAAACAGAGGCAAACAGACTTAAACAGAGGCAAACAGACTGAAACAGAGGCAAACAGACTGAAACAGAGGCAAGCAGACTTAAACAGAGGCAAACAGAGGCCAACAGAATTAAACAGGTGCAACCAGAGGCAAAAAGACTTAAACAGAGGCAAACAGAGTGAAACAGAGGCATTAAGAGGAAAACTGAGGCAAACAGACTTAAACAGAGGCAAACAGAGGCAAACAGAATTAAACAGAGGCAAGCAGAGGCAAACGGAGGCAAACAGGGTTAAACAAAGGCAAACAGAGGCAAACAGAGGCACATAGACTTAAACAGAGGCAAACAGAGGCAAACAGAGTGAAACAGAGGCAACCAGAGTGAAACAGAGGCAACCAGAGTGAAACAGAGGCAAACAGACTGAAACACAGGCAAACAGACTGAAACACAGGCAAACAGACTGAAACACAGGCAAACAGACTGAAACAGAGGTAAACAGACTGAAACAGAGGCAAACAGAGTGAAACAGAGGCAAACAGACGCAAACAGAGGCAAAAACACTTAGACAGAGGCAAACAGACTTAAACAGAGGCAAACAGACTTAAACAGAGGCAAACAGATGTAAACTGAGGCAAACAGACTTAAACAGAGGCAAACAGAATTAAACAGGTGCAACCAGAGGCAAACAGACTTAAACAGAGGCAAACAGAGTGAAACAGAGGCAAACAGCGTGAAACAGAGGCAAACAGAATGAAACAGAGGCAAACAGACTAAAACAGAGACAAACAGAGGCAAAAAGAGCGAAACAGAGACAAAAAGAGTGAAACAGAGGCAAACAGAGAGAAGCAGAGGCAAACAGAGAAAAACACAGGCAAACAGAATTAAACAGAGGCAAACAGACTGAAACAGAGGCAAACAGACTTAAACAGAGGCAAACAGAGTGAAACAGAGGCAAACAGAGTGAAACAGAGGCAAACAGAGTGAAACAGAGGCAAACAGACTTAAACAGAGTTAAACAGAGTGAAACAGAGGCATAAAGAGTGAATCAGAGGCAAAAAGAGTGAAACAGAGGCAAACAGAATGAAACAGAGGCAAACAGACTTAAACAGAGGCAAACAGAGGCAAACAGAGTGTTTCAGAGGCAAACAGAGTGAAACAGAGGCAAACAGAGTGAAACAGAGTGAAACAGAGGCAAACAGACTGAAACAGATGCAAGCAGACTGAAACAGAGGCAAACAGACTGAAACAGAGGCAAACAGAGAGAAACAGAGGCAAACAGAGAGAAACAGAGGCAAACAGAGGCAAACAGAGGCAAACAGACTTAAACAGAGGCAAACAGAGTGCAACAGAGGCAAACAGAGACAAACAGAGGCAAACAGAGTGAAACAGAGTGAAACAGAGGCAAACCGACTTAAACAGGGGCAAACAGAGTGAAACAGAGGCAAACAGAATGAAACAGAGGCAAACAGACTGAAGCAGAGGCAAACAGACTGAAACAGAGGCAAACAGACTGAAACAGAGGCAAACAGAGGCAAACAGAGTGAAACAGAGGCAAACAGACTGAAACAGAGGCAAACAGACTGAAACAGAGGCATACAGAGGCAAAAAGAGGCAAATAGACTTAAACAGAGGCAAACAGAGGCGAAAAGAGTGAAACAGAGGCAAACAGAGTGAAACAGAGGCAAACAGAGTGAAACAGAGGCAAACAGAGTGAAACAGAGGCAAACAGACTTAGACAGAGGCAAACAGACTTAGACAGAGGCAAACAGACTTAAACAGAGGCAAACAGATGCAAACAGAGGCAAACAGAGTGAAACAGAGGCAAACAGACTGAAACAGAGTCATACAGACTTGAACAGAGGCAAATAGACTTAAACAGAGGCAAACAGAGGCAAACAGAGTGAAACAGAGGGAAACAGAGAGAAACAGAGAGAAACAGAGGCAAACAGAGTGAAACAGAGTGAAACAGAGGCAAACAGACTTAAACAGGGGCAAACAGAGTGAAACAGAGGCAAACAGACTTAAACAGAGGCAAACAGACTTAAGCAGAGGAAAACAGACTTAAACAGAGGCAAACAGACTTAAACAGAGGCAAACAGACTTAAACAGAGGCAAACAGACTTAAACAGAGACAAACAGAGGCAAAAAGAGCGAAACAGAGACAAACAGAGTGAAACAGAGGCAAACAGACTTAAACAGAGGCAAGCAGACTGAAACAGAGGCAAACAGACTTAAACAGAGGCAAACAGACTTAAACAGAGGCAAAAAGGCAAACAGAGGCAAACAGAGGCAAACAGGATTAAACAGATGCAAACAGAGTGAAACAGAGGCAAACAGAGTGAAACAGAGGCAAACAGAGTGAAACAGAGTGAAACAGAGGCAAACAGACTGAAACAGATGCAAACAGACTGAAACAGAGGCAAACAGACTGAAACAGAGGCAAACAGAGAGAAACAGAGGCAAACAGAGGCAAACAGAGGCAAACAGACTTAAACAGAGGCAAACAGAGTGCAACAGAGGCAAACAGAGACAAACAGAGGCAAACAGAGTGAAACAGAGTGAAACAGAGTGAAACAGAGGCAAACCGACTTAAACAGGGGCAAACAGAGTGAAACAGAGGCAAACAGAATGAAACAGAGGCAAACAGACTGAAGCAGAGGCAAACAGACTGAAACAGAGGCATACAGACTGAAACAGAGGCATACAGACTTAAACCGAGGCAAACAGACTTAAACAGAGGCAAACAGAGGCAAACAGAGTGAAACAGAGGCAAACAGACTGAAACAGAGGCAAACAGACTGAAACAGAGGCATACAGAGGCAAAAAGAGGCAAATAGACTTAAACAGAGGCAAACAGAGGCGAAAAGAGTGAAACAGAGGCAAACAGAGTGAAACAGAGGCAAACAGAGTGAAACAGAGGCAAACAGAGTGAAACAGAGGCAAACAGACTTAGACAGAGGCAAACAGACTTAAACAGAGGCAAACAGATGCAAACAGAGGCAAACAGATGCAAACAGAGGCAAACAGAGTGAAACCGAGGCAAACAGACTGAAACAGAGTCATACAGACTTGAACAGAGGCAAATAGACTTAAACAGAGGCAAACAGAGGCAAACAGAGTGAAACAGAGGGAAACAGAGAGAAACAGAGAGAAACAGAGGCAAACAGAGTGAAACAGAGTGAAACAGAGGCAAACAGACTTAAACAGGGGCAAACAGAGTGAAACAGAGGCAAACAGACTTAAACAGAGGCAAACAG
>JANJGN010004392.1:32500-33734 GCA_026770705.1 Isurus oxyrinchus | reverse complement strand
CTCTCTCTTTTTCTCCTCCTCCCACGCGGGTGGGAGTTCACCCTCCGAACTCGACGAACACGGCGGATAGGCCATGGACGTCAGCAGTGCTCAGTCCTGCCTGGTGCCGAGCGAGTTTGAAGTCCGGTCCTCGCGCTCTTATCTATCGAAGGGGCACTCCGGTGTCCGCCCTGGCGGCACGGCTCGTCTGGCGAGGTGCCGAGCCCTGAGGCGTTGCAGTCCGTCTTGAGAATTGTCGGGACCGGGAAGTTCGGCGGGGCGTAACGCCCACCCGTGCCTCTCCCCGTCCCACGGCTTGCGCTGCGTTCGTTCAGCCGGCCATGCGGACCGATGACAGTAGACGTTTGAGACAGAGAATTGTGCGGGCGGTGAGCTGGACTCTTGCATTGTTTCGCGTTGCGGTGTCTTCTCAGCCGTCGCACGCTAACGTGCGGTCTTCCCGGGAATCGCCCGTCTCTCTGGTACGCTCTGTTTACTGCCCTCTCCTTCCGCAAGGCGTAGCTGTTCGTGTCTCGCGCCGCCTGCCCCTTTCTCTCGGCTTCCTGCCTCGACTTATGGGTGCACCGTGCTGACGCTGCCGCCGCCGCCGGGGTGGGTGGCAAGTCCACTACAGAGAGAGAGGGAGCGAGCGAGAGAGAGACCTTCTTCCTACTGCTCGTGTCTCCAGCTGGCGTGGGGGCATTGCTTGCGCGACCAAGCCAGCGTCTGGCCCTCACTACAACCGCAGTCGAATTGAAGGGAGCTTCTGCGGGCTTGGGTGTGGGCAGGCGTCACGTCGCCCGTGACCTCGGCGAGCGGCCACTGTGAGCTCTGCAGGGACTGAGACGGAGGTGCAGGCCCGGCTCTTTCCCACCGCGGTGTCACTTTGGTCGTCTTCTAAGCACCCTCCCTTCATGTGAAAAGGGTACCTACACGCCCCCCCTCCGGCTCCCGTGGGCTGGTCGACTGGGGGCGGCCGGTTTAAAGATATCGCGTGTCTGCTTTGTCGGAAGCGAGATTGAGCGGCGGGTCGGTCGCCTTCAGCGTGCGAGAGAATGTACCTGTCTTCCCGCTTTGCGCCCGCTACGCCTTCCGCCACCCTGCCGGCGGGTGCTGGTGCGTTGGTGTTGGACAGGGGCTGCACTGCGAAGATTGTACCCTACTCAGTGCGCTGCTGGCTTCCTTCTATCTGGCTCTCTCCTCGCTTCTAGGCAAGTGGAGGCCTCAGGGTCCTGCCTCTGATGGCCGCGGTGCG
>JANJGN010004392.1:20000-25000 GCA_026770705.1 Isurus oxyrinchus | reverse complement strand
AAATCATTAACCTGTCAGCAAGCCGGAAGGGGAAAGGGTGAAACGGCTTAAAATATCGAGGCGGCAAGGAAAAAATGGCAACCGGGGGCGGGGCGGATTCACAGTCACCACGTGAGAGGGTCGGTGCCTGGAGGCCGGGCAGGCGGTTGGCCGAAGGCCCGATACTCCGGGTGCTGTCAGCATTTCGCTTGCCGAGCTGCTCAAAAGTCGAGGTGCAGAACGGCGAAATCATTAACCGGCAAGCGGATGCATGGCAGCGGGCAGGGAAGGGTCAAAACGGCCTGAAATACCGGAGCGGCGGGCCAAGATGGCTGCCGGGGGGCGTATTCAGCGGTCGCACGTGACGGGGCGGTGCCTGGAGGCCGAGCCGCGCAAGCGCGATTTAAAGCGAGCAAAGTCCGAGCAGGAGCGATATCGTTGGCCATTCAGCCGGTTCGAGCCTGGTGGCCGAGGCGGGGAGGGTGGAACCGGGGAAAGGCTGGGTGTTCGGTGTCCGCCCGGGTGGTCCGGAGTTTTATTCGGGTTAGGGTTAGCGGTTAGGCTTAGGGCTGGGGTTAGGGTTGGGGCGTTAGGGTTAGGGGAAGTGTCAGGGGTAGGGGTAGGGTTAGAGTTAGGGGCTTGGCTTGGTGTTCGTGTCGGGGAAGGGGACAAGGCTAGTTTATTGTTGGCTCGGGGTTCGGGTCAGGGTTAGCGGTTAGGCTTAGGGCTGGGGTTAGGTTTGCGGCAAATGGTTTACCGGTTAGCAGGCAGGGTAGCCGGCCATTATTCAGGGCTTTCGGCATGGTAGTAAAGGTGCGCTGAGCTGCAGAACACAGCCGCTGGTCCACGGGATATGTACAGCACAGGGGAACCTGTGAACCAGTTAGCAGACAAGGCAGCCGACCGGTAATTATAGCCTCCCGCCGGGTAATAGAGGCGCAGTCAGCTGCAGAACACACCAGCAGGTCCAAGGACTAAGTACAGAATGAGGACACGGGCAGCCGGTCAGCAGGCAGGGCTGCCGGCCGGTAATTACAGCCTCCCGCCCGGTCATAGGGGTGCAGTTAGCTGCAGAACACACCAGCAGGTCCAAGGACTAAGTACAGAATGAGGACACGGGCAGCCGGTCAGCAGGCAGGGATGCCGGCCTGCCATAGGGGTGCAGTTAGCTGCAGAACACACCAGCAGGTCCAAGGACTAAGGACAGAATGGGGACACGGGCAGCCGGTTAGCAGGCTGGGCTGCCGGCCGGTATTTACAGCCTCCCGCCCGGTCATAGGGGTGCAGTTAGCTGCAGAACACACCAGCAGGTCCACGGACTAAGTACCGAATGGGGACACGGGCAGCCGGTTAGCAGGCAAGGCTGCCGGCCGGTAATTATAGCCTCCCGCCCGGTCATAGGTGTGCAGTTAACTGCGGAACACACCAGCAGGTCCAGGGACTCAGTACCAAACGGGGAATCGGTTAAGCGGTTACCTGGCAGGGCAGCCGACCAGTAATCATAGCCTCCCGCCCGGTCGTAGGGGTGCAGTTAGCTGCAGAACACACCAGCAGGTCCAGGGAATGTGTGCAGGACGGGGAAATGCTTAACGGGTTAGCAGGCCGGGCAGCCGGCCGGTAGTTGGAGCCGCCCGCGCCGGTCGTACGGGAGCCGTCATCAGCCGGCATCCCGAGCAGCTGAAAAGTCTAAGCGCAGAATGGGGACATGGTGAACCAGTCAGCCAGCGGGCAGGGAAGGGTCGAAACGGCCTAAAATACCGGGCCGGCGGGCCAAGATGGCTGCCGGGGGGCGTATTCAGGGCCCCCACGTGAGGGGCCGGGGCTGGGGGCCGAGCCGGGCAAGCGCGGTTGAGAAACAGCCGAGTCCGAGCAGGGGGAAATCATTAACCGGTGATCGGGTTCGACCCCCCCCGGTGGCCGAGGCGGGGAGGGTCGACCCGGGGAAAGGTTGGGTGTTCGGTGTCCCTCAGGGCGGTCCCGAGCGCGTCCTAAAATAATCCGGGCTCCTGGGCCCTTTTTTGAAAAAGAACCGGTCGGGGAGCGGGTGCAATCCGGAAGGCCTGGCGGGGCTTCGGTGCCTCTTCCTCGGTATGACTACCGGAGGGTCGTCGGCCTGAATGACGGTTGCATTTGCTGGCTGTGGAGGTTGGCGGGCTATCTGCAGAATAGGAGGAGGTGGCAAATCGAGAATGGGTCGACTTCGCCAAGTGCCTTCTCGAGCCTCCAGGTCTGCAGGGACCGACCCAGGCTGCCGCCAAACCGACCGGGAGGCCCCGCCGTCGGCCATTTTTGGTCATTTTCGGCATTTTTCGCCTCTTTCGGCCGGTCAAGAAAAGCGGCGGCCTGACACCCGGGCGTGCACGGGGAAGGCTCCCCCTCGCCGGGAGGACCGGAGTTTGCCCCGGAAACCTCCGGAAGCCGGCCGGGAAGGCGGCTTCGGCCCGATGCACCTCCGGCTGCGTCCGAAGGCCGGGGGAAGTGGCCCCTGGGCCCGTGTGAGGGAAATCCGTGCCAAGACGGAAGTCCAGGAGGTCGGATCCGAAGCTTCTGCCGGGCCCCCGGTGGAGGCATTCCCGCTAGGCGGGGCGAATCGGCCCGGCCACGGGGCGGGTTGCAATTGTTGGAGGGGGGCTGCCGGAGCTAGATAATGATTTCCCCTCGGTTCTCCCGATGGGGAAACGGCGAAAGGAGGTGTCGCGGGCTTTCGAGGCCTCCTCGGCGGCTGGACTACCGACCGACATCTCGGCTGCATTTGCTGGCTGGGGGGGTTGGCGGGGTATCTGCAGAATGGTAGGAGGTGGCAAGTCGAGAATCGGTCGACAGCTCCGAGTGCCGTCTCGAGCCTCCAGGTCCGCAGGGACCGATCCAGGCTGCCGCCTAACCGACCAGGAGGCCCCGCCGTCGGCCATTTTTGTCCATTTTCGGCATTTTTTACCGTCTTTCGGTCGGTCACGGAAAGCGGCGACCGGAAGCCCGGGCGTGCCCGGGGACGGCTCCCACTGGCCCCGGGGACCGGATTTGCCCCGGTCGGAGCCCCGGAAACGCACCCGAAGCCGGCCGGAGAAGGCGGCTAAGGGCAATGCACCTCGGATTGAATTTGCGCACCGGGGAAAGTGGCCTCGGGGCCCGCGAGGTGTGACGGTGTGCCTTCGGTAAGCTTCTGGAGAAATGGGTAACCAATGCACCTCGGACTGAATGTGCAGGACGTGCAACGGGGCCTCCGGGTCCGCGAGATATCGCAGGTTGGCCTCGGTAAGCCTCTGGAGAAATGGCTAACCAATGGGACAGTGGCCCTGAGAAATCATTAACCATTTGGACTTCGTCTCTGGCAGCGAGGCAAGTGTGGTGCAGAAATCATTAACCATTTGGACTTAGTCTCTGGCAGCGAGGCAAGTGTGGCGGAGAAATCATTAACCGTTTGGACTTAGTCTCTGGCAGAGAGGCAAGTGTGGTGCAGAAATCATTAACCATTTGGACTTAGTCTCTGGCAGCGAGGCAAGTGTGGTGCAGAAATCATTAACCATTTGGACTTAGTCTCTGGCAGCGAGGCAAGTGTGGCGGAGAAATCATTAACCGTTTGGACTTAGTCTCTGGCAGAGAGGCAAGTGTGGTGCAGAAATCATTAACCATTTGGACTTCGTCTCTGGCACAGAGGCAAGTGCAGTGGAGAAATCAGTAACCATTTGGACTTAGTCTCTGGCAGCGAGGCAAGTGTGGTGCAGAAATCATTAACCATTTGGACTTCGTCTCTGGCACAGAGGCAAGTGCAGTGGAGAAATCATTAACCATTTGGACTTCGTCTCTGGCAGAGAGGCAAGTGTGGTGCAGAAATCATTAACCATTTGGACTTCGTCTCTGGCACAGAGGCAAGTGCAGTGGAGAAATCAGTAACCATTTGGACTTAGTCGCTGGCAGCGAGGCAAGTGTGGCGGAGAAATCATTAACCGTTTGGACTTCGTCTCTGGCAGAGAGGCAAGTGTGGTGCAGAAATCATTAACCATTTGGACTTCGTCTCTGGCACAGAGGCAAGTGCAGTGGAGAAATCAGTAACCATTTGGACTTAGTCTCTGGCAGCGAGGCAAGTGTGGCGGAGAAATCATTAACCGTTTGGACTTCGTCTCTGGCAGAGAGGCAAGTGTGGCGGAGAAATCATTAACCGTTTGGACTTAGTCTCTGGCAGCGAGGCAAGTGTGGCGGAGAAATCATTAACCATTTGGACTTAGTCTGTGGCAGAGGCAAGTTTGGAAGAGAAATCAGTAACTAATAAATAAAATGCACCCCAGATTGCATTCGCCGGCCGTGGAAAGTGTCTCCTGGGCCCGGGAGAACAAAATCCGTGCTCAGACGGAAGCGTATGGCGTCGAATCCGAGGCTCTTGCCCGGCTCGCAGTGGGGGTATTCCCCCTGAGAGTAGCGAATCGGCCCGACGGCTGGGTCGGTTGCAATTTTTGGCATGGTACTCGTCCAGCTCATTAATGATTTCCCTTCGGTTCTCCCGAAGAGGAAACGGCAAAATGGCGCTTTGCGGGCTTTTGAGGCCTCCTGGACGGTAGGGCTACCGCCCCACCTCTCGGGTGCAATTGTTGGCCGGGGGGATTGGCGGGGTACCCGGAGAATTTCGGGGACACGATTTTCAGAACATTTTAAGGCAACGGTCACACTTTAAAAATGCCTAAAAAAGTGCGACTTTGAGGAAGGTCAACTATTTCAAATAGAACACCTTCCAATGACCTCTCGGAAGTCCAAAATGACGATGTAAGTGCAATTTATGCGGGCTTTCCGAGCTATGTTGTCGGTCTGAAAAATCGTCCGGGGCCCAGGCCGGTGGTAACCCTGGTTTCAATAATTTTGTGGCGACATGAACAGATGTATATATGTATATATATCCTAAACAGAAATATTCTCTTAAGTGTCACCTGGCGGTGTCCTTCATGATGAATAAAACACAAAGTCTGTTCATTAGTCCCCTTGGGTTGCCAAAGTGCGTGCCCAGAACCCTGTTGAACGCAGGCGACGCACGC
>JANJGN010004392.1:5000-7500 GCA_026770705.1 Isurus oxyrinchus | reverse complement strand
CACGGGATATGTACAGCACAGGGGAACCTGTGAACCAGTTAGCAGACAAGGCAGCCGACCGGTAATTATAGCCTCCCGCCGGGTAATAGAGGCGCAGTCAGCTGCAGAACACACCAGCAGGTCCAAGGACTAAGTACAGAATGAGGACACGGGCAGCCGGTCAGCAGGCAGGGCTGCCGGCCGGTAATTACAGCCTCCCGCCCGGTCATAGGGGTGCAGTTAGCTGCAGAACACACCAGCAGGTCCAAGGACTAAGTACAGAATGAGGACACGGGCAGCCGGTCAGCAGGCAGGGATGCCGGCCTGCCATAGGGGTGCAGTTAGCTGCAGAACACACCAGCAGGTCCAAGGACTAAGGACAGAATGGGGACACGGGCAGCCGGTTAGCAGGCTGGGCTGCCGGCCGGTATTTACAGCCTCCCGCCCGGTCATAGGGGTGCAGTTAGCTGCAGAACACACCAGCAGGTCCACGGACTAAGTACCGAATGGGGACACGGGCAGCCGGTTAGCAGGCAAGGCTGCCGGCCGGTAATTATAGCCTCCCGCCCGGTCATAGGTGTGCAGTTAACTGCGGAACACACCAGCAGGTCCAGGGACTCAGTACCAAACGGGGAATCGGTTAAGCGGTTACCTGGCAGGGCAGCCGACCAGTAATCATAGCCTCCCGCCCGGTCGTAGGGGTGCAGTTAGCTGCAGAACACACCAGCAGGTCCAGGGAATGTGTGCAGGACGGGGAAATGCTTAACGGGTTAGCAGGCCGGGCAGCCGGCCGGTAGTTGGAGCCGCCCGCCCGGTCGTACGGGAGCCGTCATCAGCCGGCATCCCGAGCAGCTGAAAAGTCTAAGCGCAGAATGGGGACATGGTGAACCAGTCAGCCAGCGGGCAGGGAAGGGTCGAAACGGCCTAAAATACCGGGCCGGCGGGCCAAGATGGCTGCCGGGGGGCGTATTCAGGGCCCCCACGTGAGGGGCCGGGGCTGGGGGCCGAGCCGGGCAAGCGCGGTTGAGAAACAGCCGAGTCCGAGCAGGGGGAAATCATTAACCGGTGATCGGGTTCGACCCCCCCCGGTGGCCGAGGCGGGGAGGGTCGACCCGGGGAAAGGTTGGGTGTTCGGTGTCCCTCAGGGCGGTCCCGAGCGCGTCCTAAAATAATCCGGGCTCCTGGGCCCTTTTTTGAAAAAGAACCGGTCGGGGAGCGGGTGCAATCCGGAAGGCCTGGCGGGGCTTCGGTGCCTCTTCCTCGGTATGACTACCGGAGGGTCGTCGGCCTGAATGACGGTTGCATTTGCTGGCTGTGGAGGTTGGCGGGCTATCTGCAGAATAGGAGGAGGTGGCAAATCGAGAATGGGTCGACTTCGCCAAGTGCCTTCTCGAGCCTCCAGGTCTGCAGGGACCGACCCAGGCTGCCGCCAAACCGACCGGGAGGCCCCGCCGTCGGCCATTTTTGGTCATTTTCGGCATTTTTCGCCTCTTTCGGCCGGTCAAGAAAAGCGGCGGCCTGACACCCGGGCGTGCACGGGGAAGGCTCCCCCTCGCCGGGAGGACCGGAGTTTGCCCCGGAAACCTCCGGAAGCCGGCCGGGAAGGCGGCTTCGGCCCGATGCACCTCCGGCTGCGTCCGAAGGCCGGGGGAAGTGGCCCCTGGGCCCGTGTGAGGGAAATCCGTGCCAAGACGGAAGTCCAGGAGGTCGGATCCGAAGCTTCTGCCGGGCCCCCGGTGGAGGCATTCCCGCTAGGCGGGGCGAATCGGCCCGGCCACGGGGCGGGTTGCAATTGTTGGAGGGGGGGCTGCCGGAGCTAGATAATGATTTCCCCCTCGGTTCTCCCGATGGGGAAACGGCGAAAGGAGGTGTCGCGGGCTTTCGAGGCCTCCTCGGCGGCTGGACTACCGACCGACATCTCGGCTGCATTTGCTGGCTGGGGGGGTTGGCGGGGTATCTGCAGAATGGTAGGAGGTGGCAAGTCGAGAATCGGTCGACAGCTCCGAGTGCCGTCTCGAGCCTCCAGGTCCGCAGGGACCGATCCAGGCTGCCGCCTAACCGACCAGGAGGCCCCGCCGTCGGCCATTTTTGTCCATTTTCGGCATTTTTTTACCGTCTTTCGGTCGGTCACGGAAAGCGGCGACCGGAAGCCCGGGCGTGCCCGGGGACGGCTCCCACTGGCCCCGGGGACCGGATTTGCCCCGGTCGGAGCCCCGGAAACGCACCCGAAGCCGGCCGGAGAAGGCGGCTAAGGGCAATGCACCTCGGATTGAATTTGCGCACCGGGGAAAGTGGCCTCGGGGCCCGCGAGGTGTGACGGTGTGCCTTCGGTAAGCTTCTGGAGAAATGGGTAACCAATGCACCTCGGACTGAATGTGCAGGACGTGCAACGGGGCCTCCGGGTCCGCGAGATATCGCAGGTTGGCCTCGGTAAGCCTCTGGAGAAATGGCTAACCAATGGGACAGTGGCCCTGAGAAATCATTAACCATTTGGACTTCGTCTCTGGCAGCGAGGCAAGTG
>JANJGN010004391.1:20000-25000 GCA_026770705.1 Isurus oxyrinchus | reverse complement strand
TAAAAAGCGGGCAACCAGTTAGCAGACACGGCAGCCGGCAGGTAATTTAAGCCGCCCGCCCGCCCGCCCGGTAGTACGGCTGCATGTAGCTGCAGAGCAGCCAAGCGGCTGCTGAGAGTAAGTACTGAAGGGGAAATGGTTAACCGGTTAGCAGGCAGGGCAGCCGGCCGGTAATCGGAGCCGTCCACGCGGTACTACGGCTGCCGTTAGCTGCAGAACAGCCCAGCCGCTGCTGAGAGTGGGTAATGAAGGGGAAATGGGGAACCAGACAACAGGCAGCGCAGCCGACCGTTAATTACAGCCTCCCGCCGGGTAATACGGGTGCAGTAAACTGCAGAAGACGCCAGCAGGTCCAGGGAATGTGTCCAGGACGTGGAAATGGTGAACCGGTCAGCAGGAAGGTCAGCCGGCCGGTAGTACGGGTGCAGTCAGCAGCCGGCATCCCGAGCAGCTGAAAAGTCTTAAGCGCGGAATGGGGAAATCATTAACCAGTCAGCAAGCGGGCAGGGAAAGGGTGAAACGGCTTAAAATATCGAGGCGGCAAGGAAAAAATGACAACCGGGGGCGGGGCGGATTCACAGTCACCACGTGAGAGGGGCGGTGCCTGGAGGCCGGGCAGGCGGTTGGCCGAAGGCCCGATACTCCGGGTGCTGTCAGCATTTCGCTTGCCGAGCTGCTCAAAAGTCGAGGTGCAGAACGGCGAAATCATTAACCGGCAAGCGGATGCATGGCAGCGGGCAGGGAAGGGTCAAAACGGCCTGAAATACCGGAGCGGCGGGCCAAGATGGCTGCCGGGGGGGCGTATTCAGCGGTCGCACGTGACGGGGCGGTGCCTGGAGGCCGAGCCGCGCAAGCGCGATTTAAAGCGAGCAAAGTCCGAGCAGGAGCGATATCGTTGGCCATTCAGCCGGTTCGAGCCTGGTGGCCGAGGCGGCGAGGGTGGAACCGGGGAAAGGCTGGGTGTTCGGTGTCCGCCCGGGTGGTCCGGAGTTTTATTCGGGTTAGGGTTAGCGGTTAGGCTTAGGGCTGGGGTTAGGGTTGGGGCGTTAGGGTTAGGGGAAGTGTCAGGGGTAGGGTTAGAGTTAGGGGCTTGGCTGGGTGTTCGTGTCGGGGAAGGGGACAAGGCTAGTTTATTTTTGGCTCGGGGTTCGGGTTAGGGTTAGCGGTTAGGCTTAGGGCTGGGGTTAGGTTTGCGGCAAATGGTTTACCGGTTAGCAGGCAGGGTAGCCGGCCATTATTCAGGGCTTTCGGCATGGTAGTAAAGGTGCGCTGAGCTGCAGAACACAGCCGCTGGTCCACGGGATATGTACGGCACAGGGGAACCTGTGAACCAGTTAGCAGACAAGGCAGCCGACCGGTAATTATAGCCTCCCGCCGGGTAATAGAGGCGCAGTCAGCTGCAGAACACACCAGCAGGTCCACGGACTAAGTACAGAATGAGGACACGGGCAGCCGGTCAGCAGGCAGGGCTGCCGGCCGGTAATTACAGCCTCCCGCCCGGTCATAGGGGTGCAGTTAGCTGCAGAACACACCAGCAGGTCCAAGGACTAAGTACAGAATGAGGACACGGGCAGCCGGTCAGCAGGCAGGGATGCCGGCCTGCCATAGGGGTGCAGTTAGCTGCAGAACACACCAGCAGGTCCAAGGACTAAGGACAGAATGGGGACACGGGCAGCCAGTTAGCAGGCAGGGCTGCCGGCCGGTAATTACAGCCTCCCGCCCGGTCATAGGGGTGCAGTTAACTGCAGAACACACCAGCAGGTCCAGGGACTCAGTACCAAACGGGGAATCGGTTAAGCGGTTACCTGGCAGGGCAGCCGACCAGTAATCATAGCCTCCCGCCCGGTCGTAGGGGTGCAGTTAGCTGCAGAACACACCAGCAGGTCCAGGGAATGTGTGCAGGACGGGGAAATGCTTAACGGGTTAGCAGGCCGGGCAGCCGGCCGGTAGTTGGAGCCGCCCGCCCGGTCGTACGGGAGCCGTCATCAGCCGGCATCCCGAGCAGCTGAAAAGTCTAAGCGCAGAATGGGGACATGGTGAACCAGTCAGCCAGCGGGCAGGGAAGGGTCGAAACGGCCTGAAATACCGGGCCGGCGGGCCAAGATGGCTGCCGGGGGGCGTATTCAGGGCCCCCACGTGAGGGGCCGGGGCTGGGGGCCGAGCCGGGCAAGCGCGGTTGAGAAACAGCCGAGTCCGAGCAGGGGGAAATCATTAACCGGTGATCCGGTTCGACCCCCCCCCCGGTGGCCGAGGCGGGGAGGGTCGACCCGGGGAAAGGTTGGGTGTTCGGTGTCCCTCAGGGCGGTCCCGAGCGCGTCCTAAAATAATCCGGGCTCCTGGGCCCTTTTTTGAAAAAGAACCGGTCGGGGAGCGGGTGCAATCCGGAAGGCCTGGCGGGGCTTCGGTGCCTCTTCCTCGGTATGACTACCGGAGGGTCGTCGGCCTGAATGACGGTTGCATTTGCTGGCTGTGGAGGTTGGCGGGCTATCTGCAGAATAGGAGGAGGTGGCAAATCGAGAATGGGTCGACTTCGCCAAGTGCCTTCTCGAGCCTCCAGGTCTGCAGGGACCGACCCAGGCTGCCGCCAAACCGACCGGGAGGCCCCGCCGTCGGCCATTTTTGGTCATTTTCGGCATTTTTCGCCTCTTTCGGCCGGTCAAGAAAAGCGGCGGCCTGACACCCGGGCGTGCACGGGGAAGGCTCCCCCTCGCCGGGAGGACCGGAGTTTGCCCCGGAAACCTCCGGAAGCCGGCCGGGAAGGCGGCTTCGGCCCGATGCACCTCCGGCTGCGTCCGAAGGCCGGGGGAAGTGGCCCCTGGGCCCGTGTGAGGGAAATCCGTGCCAAGACGGAAGTCCATGAGGTCGGATCCGAAGCTTCTGCCGGGCCCCCCGGTGGAGGCATTCCCGCTAGGCGGGGCGAATCGGCCCGGCCACGGGGCGGGTTGCAATTGTTGGAGGGGGGCTGCCGGAGCTAGATAATGATTTCCCCTCGGTTCTCCCGATGGGGAAACGGCGAAAGGAGGTGTCGCGGGCTTTCGAGGCCTCCTCGGCGGCTGGACTACCGACCGACATCTCGGCTGCATTTGCTGGCTGGGGGGGTTGGCGGGGTATCTGCAGAATGGTAGGAGGTGGCAAGTCGAGAATCGGTCGACAGCTCCGAGTGCCGTCTCGAGCCTCCAGGTCCGCAGGGACCGATCCAGGCTGCCGCCTAACCGACCAGGAGGCCCCGCCGTCGGCCATTTTTGTCCATTTTCGGCATTTTTTACCGTCTTTCGGTCGGTCACGGAAAGCGGCGACCGGAAGCCCGGGCGTGCCCGGGGACGGCTCCCACTGGCCCCGGGGACCGGATTTGCCCCGGTCGGAGCCCCGGAAACGCACCCGAAGCCGGCCGGAGAAGGCGGCTAAGGGCAATGCACCTCGGATTGAATTTGCGCAACGGGGAAAGTGGCCTCGGGGCCCGCGAGGTGTGACGGTGTGCCTTCGGTAAGCTTCTGGAGAAATGGGTAACCAATGCACCTCGGACTGAATGTGCAGGACGTGCAACGGGGCCTCCGGGTCCGCGAGATATCGCAGGTTGGCCTCGGTAAGCCTCTGGAGAAATGGCTAACCAATGGGACAGTGGCCCTGAGAAATCATTAACCATTTGGACTTCGTCTCTGGCAGAGAGGCAAGTGTGGTGCAGAAATCATTAACCATTTGGACTTCGTCTCTGGCACAGAGGCAAGTGCAGTGGAGAAATCATTAACCATTTGGACTTAGTCTCTGGCAGCGAGGCAAGTGTGGTGCAGAAATCATTAACCATTTGGACTTCGTCTCTGGCAGCGAGGCAAGTGTGGCGGAGAAATCATTAACCGTTTGGACTTCGTCTCTGGCAGAGAGGCAAGTGTGGTGCAGAAATCATTAACCATTTGGACTTAGTCTCTGGCAGCGAGGCAAGTGTGGCGGAGAAATCATTAACCGTTTGGACTTAGTCTCTGGCAGAGAGGCAAGTGTGGTGCAGAAATCATTAACCATTTGGACTTCGTCTCTGGCACAGAGGCAAGTGCAGTGGAGAAATCATTAACCATTTGGACTTAGTCTCTGGCAGCGAGGCAAGTGTGGTGCAGAAATCATTAACCATTTGGACTTCGTCTCTGGCAGCGAGGCAAGTGTGGCGGAGAAATCATTAACCGTTTGGACTTCGTCTCTGGCAGAGAGGCAAGTGTGGTGCAGAAATCATTAACCATTTGGACTTAGTCTCTGGCAGCGAGGCAAGTGTGGCGGAGAAATCATTAACCGTTTGGACTTAGTCTCTGGCAGAGAGGCAAGTGTGGTGCAGAAATCATTAACCATTTGGACTTCGTCTCTGGCACAGAGGCAAGTGCAGTGGAGAAATCATTAACCATTTGGACTTAGTCTCTGGCAGCGAGGCAAGTGTGGTGCAGAAATCATTAACCATTTGGACTTCGTCTCTGGCACAGAGGCAAGTGCAGTGGAGAAATCATTAACCATTTGGACTTAGTCTCTGGCAGCGAGGCAAGTGTGGCGGAGAAATCATTAACCGTTTGGACTTCGTCTCTGGCAGAGAGGCAAGTGTGGTGCAGAAATCATTAACCATTTGGACTTAGTCTCTGGCAGCGAGGCAAGTGTGGCGGAGAAATCATTAACCGTTTGGACTTAGTCTCTGGCAGAGAGGCAAGTGTGGTGCAGAAATCATTAACCATTTGGACTTCGTCTCTGGCACAGAGGCAAGTGCAGTGGAGAAATCATTAACCATTTGGACTTAGTCTCTGGCAGCGAGGCAAGTGTGGCGGAGAAATCATTAACCATTTGGACTTCGTCTCTGGCAGAGAGGCAAGTGTGGCGGAGAAATCATTAACCGTTTGGACTTAGTCTCTGGCAGCGAGGCAAGTGTGGCGGAGAAATCATTAACCATTTGGACTTAGTCTGTGGCAGAGGCAAGTTTGGAAGAGAAATCAGTAACTAATAAATAAAATGCACCCCAGATTGCATTCGCCGGC
>JANJGN010004391.1:2500-7500 GCA_026770705.1 Isurus oxyrinchus | reverse complement strand
GTCACCACGTGAGAGGGGCGGTGCCTGGAGGCCGGGCAGGCGGTTGGCCGAAGGCCCGATACTCCGGGTGCTGTCAGCATTTCGCTTGCCGAGCTGCTCAAAAGTCGAGGTGCAGAACGGCGAAATCATTAACCGGCAAGCGGATGCATGGCAGCGGGCAGGGAAGGGTCAAAACGGCCTGAAATACCGGAGCGGCGGGCCAAGATGGCTGCCGGGGGGGCGTATTCAGCGGTCGCACGTGACGGGGCGGTGCCTGGAGGCCGAGCCGCGCAAGCGCGATTTAAAGCGAGCAAAGTCCGAGCAGGAGCGATATCGTTGGCCATTCAGCCGGTTCGAGCCTGGTGGCCGAGGCGGCGAGGGTGGAACCGGGGAAAGGCTGGGTGTTCGGTGTCCGCCCGGGTGGTCCGGAGTTTTATTCGGGTTAGGGTTAGCGGTTAGGCTTAGGGCTGGGGTTAGGGTTGGGGCGTTAGGGTTAGGGGAAGTGTCAGGGGTAGGGTTAGAGTTAGGGGCTTGGCTGGGTGTTCGTGTCGGGGAAGGGGACAAGGCTAGTTTATTTTTGGCTCGGGGTTCGGGTTAGGGTTAGCGGTTAGGCTTAGGGCTGGGGTTAGGTTTGCGGCAAATGGTTTACCGGTTAGCAGGCAGGGTAGCCGGCCATTATTCAGGGCTTTCGGCATGGTAGTAAAGGTGCGCTGAGCTGCAGAACACAGCCGCTGGTCCACGGGATATGTACGGCACAGGGGAACCTGTGAACCAGTTAGCAGACAAGGCAGCCGACCGGTAATTATAGCCTCCCGCCGGGTAATAGAGGCGCAGTCAGCTGCAGAACACACCAGCAGGTCCACGGACTAAGTACAGAATGAGGACACGGGCAGCCGGTCAGCAGGCAGGGCTGCCGGCCGGTAATTACAGCCTCCCGCCCGGTCATAGGGGTGCAGTTAGCTGCAGAACACACCAGCAGGTCCAAGGACTAAGTACAGAATGAGGACACGGGCAGCCGGTCAGCAGGCAGGGATGCCGGCCTGCCATAGGGGTGCAGTTAGCTGCAGAACACACCAGCAGGTCCAAGGACTAAGGACAGAATGGGGACACGGGCAGCCAGTTAGCAGGCAGGGCTGCCGGCCGGTAATTACAGCCTCCCGCCCGGTCATAGGGGTGCAGTTAACTGCAGAACACACCAGCAGGTCCAGGGACTCAGTACCAAACGGGGAATCGGTTAAGCGGTTACCTGGCAGGGCAGCCGACCAGTAATCATAGCCTCCCGCCCGGTCGTAGGGGTGCAGTTAGCTGCAGAACACACCAGCAGGTCCAGGGAATGTGTGCAGGACGGGGAAATGCTTAACGGGTTAGCAGGCCGGGCAGCCGGCCGGTAGTTGGAGCCGCCCGCCCGGTCGTACGGGAGCCGTCATCAGCCGGCATCCCGAGCAGCTGAAAAGTCTAAGCGCAGAATGGGGACATGGTGAACCAGTCAGCCAGCGGGCAGGGAAGGGTCGAAACGGCCTGAAATACCGGGCCGGCGGGCCAAGATGGCTGCCGGGGGGCGTATTCAGGGCCCCCACGTGAGGGGCCGGGGCTGGGGGCCGAGCCGGGCAAGCGCGGTTGAGAAACAGCCGAGTCCGAGCAGGGGGAAATCATTAACCGGTGATCCGGTTCGACCCCCCCCCCGGTGGCCGAGGCGGGGAGGGTCGACCCGGGGAAAGGTTGGGTGTTCGGTGTCCCTCAGGGCGGTCCCGAGCGCGTCCTAAAATAATCCGGGCTCCTGGGCCCTTTTTTGAAAAAGAACCGGTCGGGGAGCGGGTGCAATCCGGAAGGCCTGGCGGGGCTTCGGTGCCTCTTCCTCGGTATGACTACCGGAGGGTCGTCGGCCTGAATGACGGTTGCATTTGCTGGCTGTGGAGGTTGGCGGGCTATCTGCAGAATAGGAGGAGGTGGCAAATCGAGAATGGGTCGACTTCGCCAAGTGCCTTCTCGAGCCTCCAGGTCTGCAGGGACCGACCCAGGCTGCCGCCAAACCGACCGGGAGGCCCCGCCGTCGGCCATTTTTGGTCATTTTCGGCATTTTTCGCCTCTTTCGGCCGGTCAAGAAAAGCGGCGGCCTGACACCCGGGCGTGCACGGGGAAGGCTCCCCCTCGCCGGGAGGACCGGAGTTTGCCCCGGAAACCTCCGGAAGCCGGCCGGGAAGGCGGCTTCGGCCCGATGCACCTCCGGCTGCGTCCGAAGGCCGGGGGAAGTGGCCCCTGGGCCCGTGTGAGGGAAATCCGTGCCAAGACGGAAGTCCATGAGGTCGGATCCGAAGCTTCTGCCGGGCCCCCCGGTGGAGGCATTCCCGCTAGGCGGGGCGAATCGGCCCGGCCACGGGGCGGGTTGCAATTGTTGGAGGGGGGCTGCCGGAGCTAGATAATGATTTCCCCTCGGTTCTCCCGATGGGGAAACGGCGAAAGGAGGTGTCGCGGGCTTTCGAGGCCTCCTCGGCGGCTGGACTAC
This sequence comes from Isurus oxyrinchus, assembly GCA_026770705.1. NCBI lineage: Eukaryota > Metazoa > Chordata > Chondrichthyes > Lamniformes > Lamnidae > Isurus > Isurus oxyrinchus. The sequence goes on along the minus strand of JANJGN010004391.1, from coordinate 5,018 downwards.
CGACCGACATCTCGGCTGCATTTGCTGGCTGGGGGGGTTGGCGGGGTATCTGCAGAATGGTAGGAGGTGGCAAGTCGAGAATCGGTCGACAGCTCCGAGTGCCGTCTCGAGCCTCCAGGTCCGCAGGGACCGATCCAGGCTGCCGCCTAACCGACCAGGAGGCCCCGCCGTCGGCCATTTTTGTCCATTTTCGGCATTTTTTACCGTCTTTCGGTCGGTCACGGAAAGCGGCGACCGGAAGCCCGGGCGTGCCCGGGGACGGCTCCCACTGGCCCCGGGGACCGGATTTGCCCCGGTCGGAGCCCCGGAAACGCACCCGAAGCCGGCCGGAGAAGGCGGCTAAGGGCAATGCACCTCGGATTGAATTTGCGCAACGGGGAAAGTGGCCTCGGGGCCCGCGAGGTGTGACGGTGTGCCTTCGGTAAGCTTCTGGAGAAATGGGTAACCAATGCACCTCGGACTGAATGTGCAGGACGTGCAACGGGGCCTCCGGGTCCGCGAGATATCGCAGGTTGGCCTCGGTAAGCCTCTGGAGAAATGGCTAACCAATGGGACAGTGGCCCTGAGAAATCATTAACCATTTGGACTTCGTCTCTGGCAGAGAGGCAAGTGTGGTGCAGAAATCATTAACCATTTGGACTTCGTCTCTGGCACAGAGGCAAGTGCAGTGGAGAAATCATTAACCATTTGGACTTAGTCTCTGGCAGCGAGGCAAGTGTGGTGCAGAAATCATTAACCATTTGGACTTCGTCTCTGGCAGCGAGGCAAGTGTGGCGGAGAAATCATTAACCGTTTGGACTTCGTCTCTGGCAGAGAGGCAAGTGTGGTGCAGAAATCATTAACCATTTGGACTTAGTCTCTGGCAGCGAGGCAAGTGTGGCGGAGAAATCATTAACCGTTTGGACTTAGTCTCTGGCAGAGAGGCAAGTGTGGTGCAGAAATCATTAACCATTTGGACTTCGTCTCTGGCACAGAGGCAAGTGCAGTGGAGAAATCATTAACCATTTGGACTTAGTCTCTGGCAGCGAGGCAAGTGTGGTGCAGAAATCATTAACCATTTGGACTTCGTCTCTGGCAGCGAGGCAAGTGTGGCGGAGAAATCATTAACCGTTTGGACTTCGTCTCTGGCAGAGAGGCAAGTGTGGTGCAGAAATCATTAACCATTTGGACTTAGTCTCTGGCAGCGAGGCAAGTGTGGCGGAGAAATCATTAACCGTTTGGACTTAGTCTCTGGCAGAGAGGCAAGTGTGGTGCAGAAATCATTAACCATTTGGACTTCGTCTCTGGCACAGAGGCAAGTGCAGTGGAGAAATCATTAACCATTTGGACTTAGTCTCTGGCAGCGAGGCAAGTGTGGTGCAGAAATCATTAACCATTTGGACTTCGTCTCTGGCACAGAGGCAAGTGCAGTGGAGAAATCATTAACCATTTGGACTTAGTCTCTGGCAGCGAGGCAAGTGTGGCGGAGAAATCATTAACCGTTTGGACTTCGTCTCTGGCAGAGAGGCAAGTGTGGTGCAGAAATCATTAACCATTTGGACTTAGTCTCTGGCAGCGAGGCAAGTGTGGCGGAGAAATCATTAACCGTTTGGACTTAGTCTCTGGCAGAGAGGCAAGTGTGGTGCAGAAATCATTAACCATTTGGACTTCGTCTCTGGCACAGAGGCAAGTGCAGTGGAGAAATCATTAACCATTTGGACTTAGTCTCTGGCAGCGAGGCAAGTGTGGCGGAGAAATCATTAACCATTTGGACTTCGTCTCTGGCAGAGAGGCAAGTGTGGCGGAGAAATCATTAACCGTTTGGACTTAGTCTCTGGCAGCGAGGCAAGTGTGGCGGAGAAATCATTAACCATTTGGACTTAGTCTGTGGCAGAGGCAAGTTTGGAAGAGAAATCAGTAACTAATAAATAAAATGCACCCCAGATTGCATTCGCCGGCCGTGGAAAGTGTCTCCTGGGCCCGGGAGAACAAAATCCGTGCTCAGACGGAAGCGTATGGCGTCGAATCCGAGGCTCTTGCCCGGCTCGCAGTGGGGGTATTCCCCCTGAGAGTAGCGAATCGGCCCGACGGCTGGGTCGGTTGCAATTTTTGGCATGGTACTCGTCCAGCTCATTAATGATTTCCCTTCGGTTCTCCCGAAGAGGAAACGGCAAAATGGCGCTTTGCGGGCTTTTGAGGCCTCCTGGACGGTAGGGCTACCGCCCCACCTCTCGGGTGCAATTGTTGGCCGGGGGGATTGGCGGGGTACCCGGAGAATTTCGGGGACACGATTTTCAGAACATTTTAAGGCAACGGTCACACTTTAAAAATGCCTAAAAAAGTGCGACTTTGAGGAAGGTCAACTATTTCAAATAGAACACCTTCCAATGACCTCTCGGAAGTCCAAAATGACGATGTAAGTGCAATTTATGCGGGCTTTCCGAGCTATGTTGTCGGTCTGAAAAATCGTCCGGGGCCCAGGCCGGTGGTAACCCTGGTTTCAATAATTTTGTGGCGACATGAACAGATGTATATATGT
>JANJGN010004390.1:17500-33742 GCA_026770705.1 Isurus oxyrinchus | reverse complement strand
ACACTCTCTTCTCTCACTCCCACATGCACACACTCTGCTCTCTCTCTCCCACACACACACACTCTCCGCTCTCTCACCCTCCCACACAAACACACATGCTGCTCTCTCTCTCCCTCCCACACACACACTCTGTTCTCTCTCTCCCACACACACACACACTCTGCTCTCTCTCTCTCCCACACACACACACTCTGCTCAATCTGTCTCCCACACACACACACGCTCTCCTCTCTCTGTCTCCCACGCACACACACTCTCCTCTCTCTGTCTTCCACACACACACACACTCTCCTCTCTCTCCCACACACACAATCTCTCCTTTCTCTCTCTCCCACACGCACACACCACTCCCTCTCTCTCTCCCACACACGCACACACACACACACACACACACACTCTCCTCTCTCTCTCTCCCACACACACACTCTCCTCTCTCACTCCCACACGCACTCACTGTGCTCTCTCTCTCCCACACACATACACTCTCCTCTCTCTCTCCCACACACTCTCCACTCTCTCTCTCCCACACACACACTCTCCTCTCTCTCATCCCACACACACACACACACACTCTCCTCTCTCTCCATCCCACACACACACTCTGCTCTCTCTCTCCCACACACACACACTCTGCTCTCTCTCTCTCCCACACACATCCTCTCCTGTCTCTCTCTCTCCCACACACAAGCACACTCTCCTCTCTCTCTCTCCCACACAAACAGACACACTTTCCTCTCTCCCACACACACACCACACACACACACACACACACACATTCGCCTCTCTCTCTCCCCCACATGCACACTCGCCTCTCTCTCTCCCACACACCCACATTCTCCTCTCTCTCTCTCTCTCCCACACACACACTCACCGCTCGCTCTCTCCCAAACACACACACTCTCCTCTCTCTCTCTCCCCACACACACACACACTCTCCTCTCTCTCTCTCCCACACACACAGTCTCCCCTCTCTATCCCACACACACAAAAACAAACACACACACTCTCCTCTCTCTCTCCCACACACACACAGACACTCTCCTCTCTCTCTCCAACACTCCCACACACTCTCCTCTCTCTCTCTCCCACACATACACACTGTCCTCTTATTCTCTCCGACTAACACACACACTCTCCTCGCTCCCTACTTCCCACACACACACACTATCCTCTCTCTCTCTCCCACACACACACTCTTCTCTCACTCCCACATGCACACACTCTGCTCTCTCTCTCCCACACACACACACTCTCCGCTCTCTCACCCTCCCACACAAACACACATGCTGCTCTCTCTCTTCCCTCCCACACACACACTCTGTTCTCTCTCTCCCACACACACACACACACACTCTGCTCTCTCTCTCTCCCACACACACACACTCTGCTCAATCTGTCTCCCACGCACACACACTCTCCTCTCTCTGTCTCCCACACACACACACACTCTCCTCTCTCTCCCACACACACAATCTCTCCTTTCTCTCTCTCCCACACGCACACACACTCCTCTCTCTCTCTCCCACACACGCACACACACACACACACACACACACTCTCCTCTCACACTCTCTCCCACGCACACACTCTCCTCTCTCACTGCCACACGCACTCACTGTGCTCTCTCTCTCCCACACACATACACTTTCCTCTCTCTCTCCCACACACACACACACACACACTCTCCTCTCTCTCTCTCCCACACACACTCTCCGCTCTCTCTCCCTCCCACACAAACACACACGCTCCTCTCTCTCTCCATCCCCCACACACACTCTGCTCTCTCTCTCCCACACACACACACACTGATCTCTCTCTCTCCCACACACATCCTCTCCTGTCTCTCTCTCCCACACACAAGCACACTCTCCTCTCTCTCTCTCCCACACAAACAGACACACTTTTCTCTCTCCCACACACACACACACACACACATTCGCCTCTCTCTCTCCCCCACATGCACACTCCCCTCTCTCTCTCCCACACACCCACATTCTCCTCTCTCTGTCTCTCTCACACACACACACTCACCGCTCGCTCTCTCCCAAACACACACACTCTCCTCTCTCTCTCTCCCACACACACACACACACACACACACACACACACACACTCTCTCTCCTCTCTCTCTCTCCCACACACACACAGTTTCCCTTCTCTCTCCCACACACACACAAACAAACACACACACTCTCCTCTCTCTCTCCCACACACACACTCTCTCCTCTCTCTCTCCCTCCACACAAACACACGCTCCTCTCTCTCACCCTCCCACACACACACTCTGCTCTCTCTCTCCCACACACACACACACTCTGCTCTCTCTCTCTCTCACACAAACAGACACACTTTCCTCTCTCCCACCACACACACACACACATTCGCCTCTCTCTCTCCCCCACATGCACACTCTCCTCTCTCTCTCCCACACACACACATTCTCTCTCTCTCCCCCACATGAACACTCTCCTCTCTCTCTCCCACACACCCACATTCTCCTCTCTCTCTCTCTCCTCCCACACACACACTCAACCGCTCGCTCTCTCCCAAACACACACAATCTCCTCTCTCTCTCTCCCACACACACACACACACACTCTCCTCTCTCTCTCTCTCTCCCACACACACACAGTCTCCTCTCTCTATCCCACGCACACACACATTCTCCTCTCTCTCTCACACAAACACACACTCCCTTCTCTCCCACACACACACACACACACAGTCTCCTCTATATCCTGCAGACTCGCAAACACACTCCCCTCGCTCAACCAAACACACACACATACTCTCCTCTCTCTCTCCCACACACACACAAACACACACACACAGTCTCCTCTCTCTCTCCCACACACAAACACACACTGTTCTCTCTCTCACCTCACCCACACACACACTCTACTCTCTCTCTCCCACACTCCTACACGCTCTCCTCTCTCTCTCTCCCACACAAACACTCTCCCTCTCTCTCCCACACACACACACACACACCTCCTCTCTCTCTCCCACACACCAACACACACACTCTCCTCTCTCTCTCCAACACACACACTCTGCTCTCTCTCTCCCACACCACAAACACACACACTCTCCTCTCTCTCTCTCCCACATACACACACTCCTCTCTCTCTCCCACACTCCCACACACTCTCCTCTCTCTCTCCCACACACACACACACACACACTCCTCTCTATCTCTCTCCCACACACACACTCTCCTCACTCTCTCCCACACTCCCTCACACTCTCCTCTCTCTCTCTCCGACACGCACACTCTCCTCTCACTCTGTCCCACACACACACTCTCTCACTCTATCCCACACAGACTCTCCTCTCTCTCTCCCACACACAAACACACACACTCTCCTCTCTCTCTCCAACACACACACTCTCCTCTCTCCCTCCCACACGCACACACTCTCCTCTCTCTCTCCCACACACTAACACACACACTCTCCTCTCTCTCTCTCCCACACACACACACACTCCTCTCTCTCTCCCACAGGCACACACACTCTCCTCTCTCTCTCTCTCCCACACACACACACACACACACACACTCTCTCTCTCTCTCCCACACACACACTCTCCTCACTCTCTCCCACACTCCCTCACACTCTCCTCTCTCTCTCTCCGACACGCACACTCTCCTCTCACTCTGTCCCACACACACACTCTCTCACTCTATCCCACACAGACTCTCCTCTCTCTCTCCCACACACACACACACACACACACACACACACACACACACACACACACCTCTCCTCTCTCTCCCTCCCACACACACATTCTACTCTCTCTCCCCACAAACGCACACTCTCCTCTCTCTCTCTCCCACACACACGCACTCACTCCTCACTCCCCCACACACAAACTCTCTCCTCTCTCTCTCTCCCACAGGCACACACACTCTCCTCTCTCTCTCTCTCTCCCACACACACACACACACACTCCCCCTTCTCTCTCGCTCCCACACACACACTGTTCTCTCTCTCTCCCACACATACACACTGTCCTCTCAATCTCTCCGACAAACACACACACTCTCCTCGCTCCCTACTTCCCACACACACACACTATCCTCTCTCTCTCTCCACACACACACACTCTCTTCTCTCACTCCCACATGCACACACTCTGCTCTCTCTCTCCCACACACACACACTCTCCGCTCTCTCACCCTCCCACACAAACACACATGCTGCTCTCTCTCCCTCCCAGACACACACTCTGTTCTCTCTCTCCCACACACACACACACTCTGCTCTCTCTCTCTCCACACACACACACACTCTGCTCAATCTGTCTCCCACACACACACGCTCTCCTCTCTCTGTCTCCCACGCACACACACTCTCCTCTCTCTGTCTCCCACACACACACACACTCTCCTCTCTCTCCCACACACACAATCTCTCCTTTCTCTCTCTCCCACACACACACACACTCCTCTCTCTCTCTCCCACACACACACTCTCCTCTCTCACTCCCACACGCACTCACTGTGCTCTCTCTCTCCACACACATACACTCTCCTCTCTCTCTCCCACACACTCTCCACTCTCTCTCTCCCACACACACACTCTCCTCTCTCTCTCCCACACACACACACACACACACACACTCTCCTCTCTCTCCATCCCACACACACACTCTGCTCTCTCTCTCCCACACACACCACACACGTCCTCTCTCTCTCTCCCACACACACACACACACTCCTCGCTCTCCCACACACAAACACACACACTCTCCTCTCTCTCTCCAACACACACACTCTCCTCTCTCCCTCCCACACGCACACACTCTCCTCTCTCTCTCCCACACACAAACACACACACTCCTCCTCTCTCTCTCTCCCACACACACACACTCCTCTCTCTCTCCCACACTCCCACACACTCTCCTCTCTCTCTCCCACACACACACACACACACTCTCCTCTCTCTCTCTCTCCCACACACGCACTCTCCTCACGCTCTCCCACACTCCCTCACACTCTCCTCTCTCTCTCCGACACGCACACTCTCCTCTCACTCTGTCCCACACACACACTCTCTCACTCTATCCCACAGAGACTCTCCTCTCTCTCTCCCACACACACACACACACTCTCCTCTCTCTCCCTCCCCCACACACGCACTCACTCCTCGCTCTCCCACACACAAACTCTCTCCTCTCTCTCTCTCCCACAGGCACACACACTCTCCTCTCTCTCTCTCTCCCACACACACACACACACACTCTCCTCCCTCTCTCTCCCACACACACACTGTTCTCTCTCTCTCCCACACATACACACTGTCCTCTCAATTCTCTCCGACAAACACACAGACACTCCTCGCTCCCTACTTCCCCCACACACAACACTATCCTCTCTCTCTCTCCCGCACACACACACTCTCTTCTCTCACTCCCACATGCACACACTCTGCTCTCTCTCTCCCACACACACACTCTCCGCTCTCTCACACTCCCACACAAACACACATGCTGCTCCCTCTCTCCCTCCCACACACACACTCTGTTCTCTCTCTCCCACACACACACACACTCTGCTCTCTCTCTCTCCCACACACACACACTCTGCTCAATCTGTCTCCCACACACACACGCTCTCCTCTCTCTGTCTCCCACGCACACACACTCTCCTCTCTCTCCCACACACACAATCTCTCCTTTCTCTCTCTCCCACACGCACACACACTCCTCTCTCTCTCTCCCCACACACGCACACACACACACACACACTCTCCTTTCTCTCTCTCCCACACACACACTCTCCTCTCTCACTCCCACACGCACTCACTGTGCTCTCTCTCTCACACACACATACACTCTCCTCTCTCTCTCCCACACACTCTCCACTCTCTCTCTCCCACACACACTCTCCTCTCTCTCTCCCACACACACACACACACACACACACACACACTCTGCTCTCTCTCTCCCACACACACACATACTGATCTCTCTCTCTCCCACACACATCCTCTCCTGTCTCTCTCTCCCACACACAAGCACACTCTCCTCTCTCTCTCTCCCACACAAAGAGACACAATTTCCTCTCTCCCACACACACACATTCGCCTCTCTCTCTCCCCCACAGGCACACTCCCCTCTCTCTCTCCCACACACCCACATTCTCCTCTCTCTCTCTCTCTCTCCCACACACACACTCACCGCTCGCTCTCTCCCAAACACACACACTCTCCTCTCTCTCTCTCCCACACACACACAGTCTCCCCTCTCTCCCACACACACACAAACAAACACACACACTCTCCTCTCTCTCTCCCACACACACACACACACTCTCCTCTCTCTCTCTCTCCCACACACACACTCTCCTCACGCTCTCCCACACTACCTCACACTCTCCTCTCTCTCTCCGACACGCACACTCTCCTCTCACTCTGCCCCACACACACTGTTCTCTCTCACTCTATCCCACAGAGACTCTCCTCTCTCTCTCCCACACACACACACACACACTCTCCTCTCTCTCCCTCCCCCACACACGCACTCACTCCTCGCTCTCCCACACACAAACTCTCTCCTCTCTCTCTCTCCCACAGGCACACACACTCTCCTCTCTCTCTCTCTCCCACACACACACACACACTCTCCTCTCTCTCTCTCCCACACACACACTGTTCTCTCTCTCTCCCACACATACACACTGTCCTCTCAATCTCTCCGACAAACACACAGACTCTCCTCGCTCCCTACTTCCCACACACACACACTATCCTCTCTCTCTCTCCCACACACACACACTCTCTTCTCTCACTCCCACATGCACACACTCTGCTCTCTCTCTCCCACACACACACTCTCCGCTCTCTCACCCTCCCACACAAACACACATGCTGCTCCCTCTCTCCCTCCCACACACACACTCTGTTCTCTCTCTCCCACACACACACACACTCTGCTCTCTCTCTCTCCCACACACACACACTCTGCTCAATCTGTCTCCCACACACACACGCTCTCCTCTCTCTGTCTCCCACGCACACACACTCTCCTCTCTCTGTCTCCCACACACACACACACTCTCCTCTCTCTCCCACACACACAATCTCTCCTTTCTCTCTCTCCCACACGCACACACACTCCTCTCTCTCTCTCCCACACACGCACACACACACACACACACACACACTCTCCTTTCTCTCTCTCCCACACACACACTCTCCTCTCTCACTCCCACACGCACTCACTGTGCTCTCTCTCTCCCACACACATACACTCTCCTCTCTCTCTCCCACACACTCTCCACTCTCTCTCTCCCACACACACTCTCCTCTCTCTCTCCCACACACACACACACACACACACACACACTCTGCTCTCTCTCTCCCACACACACACACACACTGATCTCTCTCTCTCCCACACACATCCTCTCCTGTCTCTCTCTCCCACACACAAGCACACTCTCCTCTCTCTCTCTCCCACACAAACAGACACAATTTCCTCTCTCCCACACACACACATTCGCCTCTCTCTCTCCCCCACAGGCACACTCCCCTCTCTCTCCCACACACCCACATTCTCCTCTCTCTCTCTCTCTCCCACACACACACTCACCGCTCGCTCTCTCCCAAACACACACACTCTCCTCTCTCTCTCTCCCACACACACACAGTCTCCCCTCTCTCCCACACACACAAACAAACACACCCACTCTCCTCTCTCTCTCCCACACACACACACACACTCTCCTCTCTCTCTCTCCCGCACACTCACACTCCTCTCTCTCTCCCACACTCCCACACACTCTCCTCTCTCTCTCTCCCACACACACACTCTCCTCTCACTCTGTCCCACACCCACACAATCTCTCTCTCTATCCTAAACACACACACACACTCTCTCCTCTCTCTCTCCCACACACACACACACGCACATACTCCTCTGTCTCCCTCCAACACACACTTTCTCCTCTCTCTCTCCCACACACACACACTCTCCTCTCTCCCCCACAAAAACACTCTCCTCGCTCTCTCCCACACACACACATTGTCCGCTCTCTCTCCCTCCCACACTAACACACATGCTCCTCTCTCTCTCCCTCCCACACACACACTCTGCTCTCTCTCTCCTACACAGACACACACTCTGCTCTTTCTCTCTCCCACACACACACACTCTGCTCGCTCTGTCTCCCACACACACACACTCTCCTCTCTCTGTCTCCCACACACGCATACTCTCCTCTCTCTGTCTCCCACACATGCATACTCTCCTCTCTCTGTCTCCCACACACACACACACTCTCCTCTCTCTCCCACGACACACTCTCTCCTCTCTCTCTCTTCCACACGCACACACACTCTCCTCTCTCTCTCCCACACGCACACACACAGTCTCTTCTCTCTCTCTCCCACACATACACACTCATCTCTCTCTCCCACACTCCCACACACTCTCCTCTCTCTCTCCCACACACACACACACACACACACACACACTCTCCTCTCTCTCTCTCTCCCACACACACACTCTCCTCACTCTCTCCCACACTCCCTCACACTCTCCTCTCTCTCTCTCCGACACGCACACTCTCCTCTCACTCTGTCCCACACACACACTCTCTCACTCTATCCCACACAGACTCTCCTCTCTCTCTCCCACACACACACACACACACACACACACACACACTCCTCTCTCTCCCTCCCACACACACATTCTACTCTCTCTCCCACAAACTCACACTCTCCTCTCTCTCTCTCCCCCACACACGCACTCACTCCTCGCTCTCCCACACACAAACTCTCTCCTCTCTCTCTCTCCCACAGGCACACACACTCTCCTCTCTCTCTCTCTCCCACACACACACACACACTCCCCCCTCTCTCTCTCTCCCACACACACACTGTTCTCTCTCTCTCCCACACATACACACTGTCCTCTCAATCTCTCCGACAAACACACACACTCTCCTCGCTCCCTACTTCCCACACACACACACTATCCTCTCTCTCTCTCCCACACACACACTCTCTTCTCTCACTCCCACATGCACACACTCTGCTCTCTCTCTCCCACACACACACACTCTCCGCTCTCTCACCCTCCCACACAAACACACATGCTGCTCTCTCTCTCCCTCCCACACACACACTCTGTTCTCTCTCTCCCACACACACACACACTCTGCTCTCTCTCTCTCCCACACACACACACTCTGCTCAATCTGTCTCCCACACACACACGCTCTCCTCTCTCTGTCTCCCACGCACACACACTCTCCTCTCTCTGTCTCCCACACACACACACACACTCTCCTCTCTCTCCCACACACACAATCTCTCCTTTCTCTCTCTCCCACACGCACACACACTCCTCTCTCTCTCCCACACACGCACACACACACACACACACTCTCCTCTCCCTCTCTCCCACACACACACTCTCCTCTCTCACTCCCACACGCACTCACTGTGCTCTCTCTCTCCCACACACATACACTCTCCTCTCTCTCTCCCACACACACACACACACACTCTCCTCTCTCTCCATCCCACACACACACTCTGCTCTCTCTCTCCCACACACACACACACTGCTCTCTCTCTCTCGCACACACATCCTCTCCTGTCTCTCTCTCCCACACACAAGCACACTCTCCTCTCTCTCTCTCTCACACAAACAGATACAATTTCCTCTCTCCCACACACACACATTCGCCTCTCTCTCTCCCCCACAGGCACACTCCCCTCTCTCTCTCCCACACACCCACATTCTCCTCTCTCTCTCTCTCTCCCACACACACACTCACCGCTCGCTCTCTCCCAAACTCACACACTCTCCTCTCTCTCTCTCCCACACACACACAGTCTCCCCTCTCTCCCACACACACACAAACAAACACACACACTCTCCTCTCTCTCTCCCACACACACACACACACGCTCCTCTCTCTCTCTCCTGCACACTCACACTCCTCTCTCTCTCCCACACTCCCACACACTCTCCTCTCTCTCTCTCCCACACACACACTCTCCTCTCACTCTGTCCCACACCCACACAATCTCTCTCTCTATCCTAAACACACACACACACTCTCTCCTCTCTCTCTCCCACACACACACACACGCACATACTCCTCTGTCTCCCTCCAACACACACTTTCTCCTCTCTCTCTCCCACACACACACACTCTCCTCTCTCCCCCACAAAAACACTCTCCTCGCTCTCTCCCACACACACACATTGTCCGCTCTCTCTCCCTCCCACACTAACACACATGCTCCTCTCTCTCTCCCTCCCACACACACACTCTGCTCTCTCTCTCCTACACAGACACACACTCTGCTCTCTCTCTCTCCCACACACACACACTCTGCTCGCTCTGTCTCCCACACACACACACTCTCCTCTCTCTGTCTCCCACACACGCATACTCTCCTCTCTCTGTCTCCCACACATGCATACTCTCCTCTCTCTGTCTCCCACACACACACACACACTCTCCTCTCTCTCCCACGACACACTCTCTCCTCTCTCTCTCTTCCACACGCACACACACTCTCCTCTCTCTCTCCCACACGCACACACACAGTCTCTTCTCTCTCTCTCCCACACATACACACTCATCTCTCTCTCCCACACTCCCACACACTCTCCTCTCTGTCTCCCACACACACACACACACACACACTCTCCTCTCTCTCTCTCTCCCACACACACACTCTCCTCACTCTCTCCCACACTCCCTCACACTCTCCTCTCTCTCTCTCCGACACGCACACTCTCCTCTCACTCTGTCCCACACACACACTCTCTCACTCTATCCCACACAGACTCTCCTCTCTCTCTCCCACACACACACACACACACACACACTCTCCTCTCTCTCCCTCCCACACACACATTCTACTCTCTCTCCCACAAACTCACACTCTCCTCTCTCTCTCTCCCCCACACACGCACTCACTCCTCGCTCTCCCACACACAAACTCTCTCCTCTCTCTCTCTCCCACAGGCACACACACTCTCCTCTCTCTCTCTCTCCCACACACACACACACACTCCCCCCTCTCTCTCTCTCCCACACACACACTGTTCTCTCTCTCTCCCACACATACACACTGTCCTCTCAATCTCTCCGACAAACACACACACTCTCCTCGCTCCCTACTTCCCACACACACACACTATCCTCTCTCTCTCTCCCACACACACACTCTCTTCTCTCACTCCCACATGCACACACTCTGCTCTCTCTCTCCCACACACACACACTCTCCGCTCTCTCACCCTCCCACACAAACACACATGCTGCTCTCTCTCTCCCTCCCACACACACACTCTGTTCTCTCTCTCCCACACACACACACACTCTGCTCTCTCTCTCTCCCACACACACACACTCTGCTCAATCTGTCTCCCACACACACACGCTCTCCTCTCTCTGTCTCCCACGCACACACACTCTCCTCTCTCTGTCTCCCACACACACACACACACTCTCCTCTCTCTCCCACACACACAATCTCTCCTTTCTCTCTCTCCCACACGCACACACACTCCTCTCTCTCTCCCACACACGCACACACACACACACACACTCTCCTCTCCCTCTCTCCCACACACACACTCTCCTCTCTCACTCCCACACGCACTCACTGTGCTCTCTCTCTCCCACACACATACACTCTCCTCTCTCTCTCCCACACACACACACACACACACTCTCCTCTCTCTCCATCCCACACACACACTCTGCTCTCTCTCTCCCACACACACACACACTGCTCTCTCTCTCTCCCACACACATCCTCTCCTGTCTCTCTCTCCCACACACAAGCACACTCTCCTCTCTCTCTCTCCCACACAAACAGATACAATTTCCTCTCTCCCACACACACATTCGCCTCTCTCTCTCCCCCACAGGCACACTCCCCTCTCTCTCTCCCACACACCCACATTCTCCTCCTCTCTCTCTCTCTCCCACACACACACTCACCGCTCGCTCTCTCCCAAACACACACACTCTCCTCTCTCTCTCTCCCACACACACACAGTCTCCCCTCTCTCCCACACACACAAACAAACACACACACTCTCCTCTCTCTCTCCCACACACACACACACACTCTCCTCTCTCTCTCTCCCACACACTCACACTCCTCTCTCTCTCCCACACTCCCACACACTCTCCTCTCTCTCTCTCCCACACACACACTCTCCTCTCACTCTGTCCAACACCCACACAATCTCTCTCTCTATCCTAAACACACACACACACTCTCTCCTCTCTCTCTCCCACACACACACACACGCACATACTCCTCTGTCTCCCTCCAACACACACTCTCTCCTCTCTCTCTCCCACACACACACACTCTCCTCTCTCCCCCACAAAAACACTCTCCTCTCTCTCTCCCACACACACACACACACACACTCTCCTCTCCCTCTCTCCCACACACACACTCTCCTCTCTCACTCCCACACGCACTCACTGTGCTCTCTCTCTCCCACACACATACACTCTCCTCTCTCTCTCCCACACACACACACACACACACTCTCCTCTCTCTCCATCCCACACACACTCTCCACTCTCTCTCTCCCACACACACACTCTCCTCTCTCTCTCCCACACACACACACACACACTCTCCTCTCTCTCCATCCCACACACACACTCTGCTCTCTCTCTCCCACACACACACACACTGCTCTCTCTCTCTCCCACACACATCCTCTCCTGTCTCTCTCTCCCACACACAAGCACACTCTCCTCTCTCTCTCTCTCCCACACAAACAGACACTTTCCTCTCTCCCACACACACACACACACACACACATTCGCCTCTCTCTCTCCCCCACATGCACACTCGCCTCTCTCTCTCCCACACACCCACATTCTCCTCTCTCTCTCTCTCCCACACACACACTCACCGCTCGCTCTCTCCCAAACACACACACTCTCCTCTCTCTCTCTCCCACACACACACACACTCTCCTCTCTCTCTCTCCCACACACACACAGTCTCCCCTCTCTATCCCACACACACACAAACAAACACACACACTCTCCTCTCTCTCTCCCACACACACACACACACTCTGCTCTCTCTCTCTCCTGCACAGACACTCTCCTCTCTCTCTCCAACACTCCCACACACTCTCCTCTCTCTCTCTCCCACACATACACACTGTCCTCTCAATCTCTCCGACTAACACACACACTCTCCTCGCTCCCTACTTCCCACACACACACACTATCCTCTCTCTCTCCCACACACCCACATTCTCCTCTCTCTCTCTCTCTCCCACACACACACTCACCGCTCGCTCTCTCCCAAACACACACACTCTCCTCTCTCTCTCCCACACACACACACACACTCTGCTCTCTCTCTCTCCCGCACAGACACTCTCCTCTCTCTCTCCAACACTCCCACACACTCTCCTCTCTCTCTCTCCCACACATACACACTGTCCTCTCAATCTCTCCGACTAACACACACACTCTCCTCGCTCCCTACTTCCCACACACACACACTATCCTCTCTCTCTCTCCCACACACACACTCTTCTCTCACTCCCACATGCACACACTCCGCTCTCTCACCCTCCCACACAAACACACATGCTGCTCTCTCTCTCCCTCCCACACACACACTCTGTTCTCTCTCTCCCACACACACACACACTCTGCTCTCTCTTTCTCCCACACACACACACTCTGCTCAATCTGTCTCCCACGCACACACACTCTCCTCTCTCTGTCTCCCACACACACACACACTCTCCTCTCTCTCCCACACGCACACAATCTCTCCTTTCTCTCTCTCCCACACGCACACACACTCCTCTCTCTCTCTCCCACACACGCACACACACACACACACACACTCTCCTCTCACACTCTCTCCCACACACACACTCTCCTCTCTCACTCCCACACGCACTCACTGTGCTCTCTCTCTCCCACACACATACACTTTCCTCTCTCTCTCCCACACACTCTCCACTCTCTCTCTCCCACACACACACTCTCCTCTCTCTCTCCCACACACACACACACACACACACACACTCTCCTCTCTCTCTCTCCCACACACACTCTCCGCTCTCTCTCCCTCCCACACAAACACACACGCTCCTCTCTCTCTCCATCCCCACACACACTCTGCTCTCTCTCTCCCACACACACACACACTGATCTCTCTCTCTCCCACACACATCCTCTCCTGTCTCTCTCTCCCACACACAAGCACACTCTCCTCTCTCTCTCTCCCACACAAACAGACACACTTTCCTCTCTCACACACACACACACACACACACACACATTCGCCTCTCTCTCTCCCCCACATGCACACTCCCCTCTCTCTCTCCCACCCACCCACATTCTCCTCTCTCTCTCTCCCACACACACACTCACCGCTCGCTCTCTCCCAAACACACACACTCTCATCTAACTCTCTCCCACACACACACACACACACACACACACACACACACACACACTCTCCTCTCTCTCTCTCCCACACACACACAGTCTCCCCCTCTCTCTCCCACACACACACAAACAAACACACACACTCTCCTCTCTCTCTCCCACACACACACACACACTCTCCTCTCTCTCTCCCACACACTCACACTCCTCTCTCTCTCCAACACTCCCACACACTCTCCTCTCTCTCTCTCCCAGACACACACTCTCCTCTCACTCTGTCCCACACCCACACAATCTCTCTCTCTATCCTAAACACACACACACACACTCTCCTCTCTCTCTCCCACACACACACACACGCACACACTCCTCTGTCTCCCTCCAACACACACTTTCTCCTCTCTCTCTCCCACACACACACACTCTCCTCTCTCCCCCACAAAAACACTCTCCTCGCTCTCTCCCACACACACACATTGTCCGCGCTCTCTCCCTCCCACACAAACACACATGCTCCTCTCTCTCTCCCTCCCACACACACACTCTGCTCTCTCTGTCCTACACAGACACACACTCTGCTCTCTCTCTCTCCCACACACACACACTCTGCTCGCTCTGTCTCCCACACACACACACTCCTATCTCTGTCTCCCACACACGCATACTCTCCTCTGTCTGTCTCCCACACACACACACACTCTCCTCTCTCTCCCACGACACACTCTCTCCTCTCTCTCTCTTCCACACGCACACACACTCTCCTCTCTCTCTCCCACACGCACACACACACTCTCCTCTCTCTCTCCCACACACACACACACACACTCTCCTCTCTCTCTCTCTCCCACACACACACTGTTCTCTCTCTCTCCCACACATATACACTGACCTCTCAATCTCTCCGACACACACTCACACTCTCCTCTCTCCCTACTTCCCTCGCACGCACACTATCCTCTCTCTCTCTCCCAAACACACACTCTCCTCTCTCACTCCCACACGCACACACTCTGCTCTCTCTCTCCCACACACACACACTCTCCTCTCTCTCTCCAACACACACACTCTCCTCTCTCCCTCCCACATGCACACACTCTCCTCTCTCTCTCCCACACACAAACACACACACTCTCCTCTCTCTCTCTCCCACACACACACACACTCCTCTCTCTCTCCCACAGGCACACACACTCTCCTCTCTCTCTCTCTCCCCCACACACACACACACACACTCTCCTCTCTCTCTCCCACACACACACTCTCCTCACTCTCTCCCACACTCCTTCACACTCTCCTCTCTCTCTCTCCGACACGCACACTCTCCTCTCACTCTGTCCCACACACACACTCTCTCACTCTATCCCACACAGACTCTCCTCTCTCTCTCCCACACACACACACACACACACTCTCCTCTCTCTCCCTCCCACACACACATTCTACTCTCTCTCCCACAAACGCACACTCTCCTCTCTCTCTCTCCCACACACACGCACTCACTCCTCACTCTCCCACACACAAACTCTCTCCTCTCTCTCTCTCCCACAGGCACACACACTCTCCTCTCTCTCTCTCTCTCCCACACACACACACACACACTCCCCCCTCTCTCTCTCTCCCACACACACACTGTTCTCTCTCTCTCCCACACATACACACTGTCCTCTCAATCTCTCCGACAAACACACACACTCTCCTCGCTCCCTACTTCCCACACACACACACTATCCTCTCTCTCTCTCCCACACACACACTCTCTTCTCTCACTCCCACATGCACACACTCTGCTCTCTCTCTCCCACACA
>JANJGN010004390.1:0-15000 GCA_026770705.1 Isurus oxyrinchus | reverse complement strand
GACACACACTCTGCTCTCTCTCTCTCCCACACACACACACTCTGCTCGCTCTGTCTCCCACACACACACACACACTCTCCTCTCTCTCCCACGACACACTCTCTCCTCTCTCTCTCTTCCACATGCACACACACTCTCCTCTCTCTCTCCCACACGCACACACACAGTCTCTTCTCTCTCTCTCCCACACATACACACTCATCTCTCTCTCCCACACTCCCACACACTCTCCTCTCTCTCTCCCACACACACACACACACACACACTCTCCTCTCTCTCTCTCTCCCACACACACACTCTCCTCACTCTCTCCCACACTCCCTCACACTCTCCTCTCTCTCTCTCCGACACGCACACTCTCCTCTCACTCTGTCCCACACACACACTCTCTCACTCTATCCCACACAGACTCCCTCTCTCTCTCCCACCCACACACACACACACACACACACACTCTCCTCTCTCTCCCTCCCACACACACATTCTCCTCTCTCTCCCACAAACACACACTCTCCTCTCTCTCTCTCCCCCACACACGCACTCACTCCTCGCTCTCCCACACACAAACTCTCTCCTCTCTCTCTCTCCCACAGGCACACACACTCTCCTCTCTCTCTCTCTCCCACACACACACACACACTCCCCCCTCTCTCTCTCTCCCACACACACACTGTTCTCTCTCTCTCCCACACATACACACTGTCCTCTCAATCTCTCCGACAAACACACACACTCTCCTCGCTCCCTACTTCCCACACACACACACTATCCTCTCTCTCTCTCCCACACACACACTCTCTTCTCTCACTCCCACATGCACACACTCTGCTCTCTCTCTCCCACACACACACACTCTCCGCTCTCTCACCCTCCCACACAAACACACATGCTGCTCTCTCTCTCCCTCCCACACACACACTCTGTTCTCTCTCTCCCACACACACACACACTCTGCTCTCTCTCTCTCCCACACACACACACTCTGCTCAATCTGTCTCCCACACACACACGCTCTCCTCTCTCTGTCTCCCACGCACACACACTCTCCTCTCTCTGTCTCCCACACACACACACACACTCTCCTCTCTCTCCCACACACACAATCTCTCCTTTCTCTCTCTCCCACACGCACACACACTCCTCTCTCTCTCCCACACACGCACACACACACACACACACACACACACACTCTCCTCTCCCTCTCTCCCACACACACACTCTCCTCTCTCACTCCCACACGCACTCACTGTGCTCTCTCTCTCCCACACACATACACTCTCCTCTCTCTCTCCCACACACTCTCCACTCTCTCTCTCCCACACACACACTCTCCTCTCTCTCTCCCACACACACACACACACACACACACTCTCCTCTCTCTCCATCCCACACACACACTCTGCTCTCTCTCTCCCACACACACACACACTGCTCTCTCTCTCTCCCACACACATCCTCTCCTGTCTCTCTCTCCCACACACAAGCACACTCTCCTCTCTCTCTCTCCCACACAAACAGACACTTTCCTCTCTCCCACACACACACACACACACACATTCACCTCTCTCTCTCCCCCACATGCACACTCGCCTCTCTCTCTCCCACACACCCACATTCTCCTCTCTCTCTCTCTCTCCCACACACACACTCACCGCTCGCTCTCTCCCAAACACACACACTCTCCTCTCTCTCTCCCACACACACACACACACACTCTGCTCTCTCTCTCTCCCGCACAGACACTCTCCTCTCTCTCTCCAACACTCCCACACACTCTCCTCTCTCTCTCTCCCACACATACACACTGTCCTCTCAATCTCTCCGACTAACACACACACTCTCCTCGCTCCCTACTTCCCACACACACACACTATCCTCTCTCTCTCTCCCACACACACACTCTTCTCTCACTCCCACATGCACACACTCCGCTCTCTCACCCTCCCACACAAACACACATGCTGCTCTCTCTCTCCCTCCCACACACACACTCTGTTCTCTCTCTCCCACACACACACACACTCTGCTCTCTCTCTCTCCCACACACACACACTCTGCTCAATCTGTCTCCCACGCACACACACTCTCCTCTCTCTGTCTCCCACACACACACACACTCTCCTCTCTCTCCCACACGCACACACACTCCTCTCTCTCTCTCCCACACACGCACACACACACACACACTCTCCTCTCACACTCTCTCCCACACACACACTCTCCTCTCTCACTCCCACACGCACTCACTGTGCTCTCTCTCTCCCACACACATACACTTTCCTCTCTCTCTCCCACACACTCTCCACTCTCTCTCTCCCACACACACACTCTCCTCTCTCTCTCCCACACACACACACACACACACACACACACACTCTCCTCTCTCTCTCTCCCACACACACTCTCCGCTCTCTCTCCCTCCCACACAAACACACACGCTCCTCTCTCTCTCCATCCCCCACACACACTCTGCTCTCTCTCTCCCACACACACACACACTGATCTCTCTCTCTCCCACACACATCCTCTCCTGTCTCTCTCTCCCACACACAAGCACACTCTCCTTTCTCTCTCTCCCACACAAACAGACACACTTTCCTCTCTCTCACACACACACACACACACATTCGCCTCTCTCTCTCCCCCACATGCACACTCCCCTCTCTCTCTCTCCCACACACCCACATTCTCCTCTCTCTCTCTCTCTCCCACACACACACTCACCGCTCGCTCTCTCCCAAACACACACACTCTCCTCAAACTCTCTCCCACACACACACACACACACACACACACACACACACACACACTCTCCTCTCTCTCTCTCCCACACACACACACAGTCTCCCCTCTCTCTCCCACACACACACAAACAAACACACACACTCTCCTCTCTCTCTCCCACACACACACACACACACTCTCCTCTCTCTCTCTCCCACACACTCACACTCCTCTCTCTCTCCAACACTCCCACACACTCTCCTCTCTCTCTCTCCCAGACACACACTCTCCTCTCACTCTGTCCCACACCCACACAATTTCTCTCTCTATCCTAAACACACACACACACTCTCCTCTCTCTCTCCCACACACACACACACGCACACACTCCTCTGTCTCCCTCCAACACACACTTTCTCCTCTCTCTCTCCCACACACACACACTCTCCTCTCTCCCCCACAAAAACACTCTCCTCGCTCTCTCCCACACACACACATTGTCCGCGCTCTCTCCCTCCCACACAAACACACATGCTCCTCTCTCTCTCCCTCCCACACACACACTCTGCTCTCTCTGTCCTACACAGACACACACTCTGCTCTCTCTCTCTCCCACACACACACACTCTGCTCGCTCTGTCTCCCACACACACACACACACACTCCTATCTCTGTCTCCCACACACGCATACTCTCCTCTGTCTGTCTCCCACACACACACACACTCTCCTCTCTCTCCCACGACACACTCTCTCCTCTCTCTCTCTTCCACACGCACACACACTCTCCTCTCTCTCTCCCACACGCACACACACACTCTCCTCTCTCTCTCCCACACACACACACACACACTCTCCTCTCTCTCTCTCTCCCACACACACACTGTTCTCTCTCTCTCCCACACATATACACTGTCCTCTCAATCTCTCCGACACACACTCACACTCTCCTCTCTCCCTACTTCCCTCGCACGCACACTATCCTCTCTCTCTCTCCCAAACACACACTCTCCTCTCTCACTCCCACACGCACACACTCTGCTCTCTCTCTCCCACACACACACACTCTCCTCTCTCTCCCCCACACACTCTCCTCTCACTCTCTCCCACACACACACTCTCCTCCCTCTCTCTCCCACACACACACACTCACACTCTCCTCTCTCTCTCCCACAAACACACACACACACTCTCCTATCTCTCTCTCTCCCACACACTCACTCTCCCCTCTCTCTTCCACACTCCCACACACTCTCTCTCTCTCTCTCCCCCACAAACACACTCTCCTCGCTCTCTCCCACACACACACACTCTCCGCTCTCTCTCCCTCCCACACAAACACACGTTCCTCTCTCTCTCCCTCCCACACACACACATTCTGCTCACTCTGTCTCCCACACACACACACACTCTGCTCAATCTGTCTCCCGCACACACACACTCTCCTCTCTCTGTCTCCCACACACACACACACACACTCTTCTCTATCTGCCTTCCACACATACACACACTCTCCTCTCTCTGCCACACACACACACTGTCCTCCTAATCTCTCTGACACACAGAAACACTCTGCTATCTCCATACTTCCCACACACACACTATCCTCTCTCTCTCCCACACACTCTCCTCTCTCTCTCTCACACACACACACACTCTCCTCTCTCTCTCCCACACACACACACACACACACACACACTCTCCTCCCTCTCTCTCCCACACACACACTCTCCTCTCTCTCTCCAACACTCCCTCACACTCTCCTCTCTCTCTCCCCCACACACACACTCTCCTCTCACTCTGTCCTACACACACACTCTCTCTCTCTCTCTCCCACACACACACTCTCCTCTCTCTCTCCCACACACACACACACACTCTCCTCTCTCTCACTCCCTCACACACATTCTCCTCTCTCTCTCCCACACACACACTCTCCTCTCTCTCTCTCCCCTAAAAACACACTCTCCTCGCTCTCTACCACACACACACACTATTCGTTCTCTCTCCCTACCATACAAACACACGGTGCTCTCTCTCTCCCTCCCACACCCACACTCTGCTCTCTCTCTCTCCCACACACACACTCTGCTCTCTCTCTCTCCCACACACACACACATTCTGCTCTCTCTCTCCCACACACACACACTCTGCTCACTCTGTCTCCCACACACACACTCTCCTCTCTCTATCTCCCACACACACACACTCTCCTCTCTCTTTCTCCCATACACACACACACTCTCCTCTCTCTCTCTCCCACACGCACACATACTCTCCTGTCTCTCTCCCACACACACACACTCCCCTCTCTCTCTCTCTCCCACGCACACACTGTTCTCTCTCTCCCACACATACACACTGTCCTCTCAATCTCTCTCCCACACACACACTCTCCTCTCTCCCTACTTCCCACACACACACACTATCCTCTCTCTCTCCCACACACACACACACCCTCTCCTCTCTCTCTCCTACACACACACACACACACACACACACTCTCCTCTCTCTCTCTCCCACATACACACTCTCCTCTCTCACTCCCTCATGCACACACTCTGCTCTCTCTCTCCCATACACAAACACTCTCCTCTCTCTCTCCCACACACTCTCCTGTCTCTCTCTCCCACACACACACTCTCCTCCCTCTCTCTCCCACACACACACACACACACTCCTCTCTGTCTCTCTCTCACACACACACAAACACACACACACACTCCCCTCTCTCCCTCCCACACACACATTCTCCTCTCTCTGTCCCACACACACACACTCTGCTCTCTCTCTCTCCCACACACACACACTATCCTCTCTCTCTCTCCCACAAACACACTCTCCACTCTCTCTCCCACAAAAACACACACGCTCCTCTCTCTCTCCCTCCCACACACACAAACACTCTCCTCTCTCTCATCCACACACACACACTCTGCTCTCTCTCTCCCACACACACACACACTCCTCTCTCCCTCCCTCCCACACACACACGCTCCTCTCTCCCTCCCTCCCACACACACACACACGCTCCTCTCTCTCTGCCACACACACACACACACACACACACACACACACACACACACACACACACTCTACTCTCTCTCTCTCCCACACACACACACTCTCCTTAATCTCTCTCCCACAAACACAGTCTTCTCTCTCTCTCCCACACACACACACTCTCCGCTCTATCTCCCTCCTGCACAAACACACACGCTCCTCCCTCTCCCTCCAACATACACACACTCAGCTCTCTCTACCTCCCACACACCAACACACGCACACAATGTCCTCTCTCTCTCTCCCACACACACACACTCTGCTCGCTCTGTCTCCCACACACACACACACACACTCCTATCTCTGTCTCCCACACACGCATACTCTCCTCTGTCTGTCTCCCACACACACACACACTCTCCTCTCTCTCCCACGACACACTCTCTCCTCTCTCTCTCTTCCACACGCACACACACTCTCCTCTCTCTCTCCCACACGCACACACACACTCTCCTCTCTCTCTCCCACACACACACACACACACTCTCCTCTCTCTCTCTCTCCCACACACACACTGTTCTCTCTCTCTCCCACACATATACACTGTCCTCTCAATCTCTCCGACACACACTCACACTCTCCTCTCTCCCTACTTCCCTCGCACGCACACTATCCTCTCTCTCTCTCCCAAACACACACTCTCCTCTCTCACTCCCACACGCACACACTCTGCTCTCTCTCTCCCACACACACACACTCTCCTCTCTCTCCCCCACACACTCTCCTCTCACTCTCTCCCACACACACACTCTCCTCCCTCTCTCTCCCACACACACACACTCACACTCTCCTCTCTCTCTCCCACAAACACACACACACACTCTCCTATCTCTCTCTCTCCCACACACTCACTCTCCCCTCTCTCTTCCACACTCCCACACACTCTCTCTCTCTCTCTCCCCCACAAACACACTCTCCTCGCTCTCTCCCACACACACACACTCTCCGCTCTCTCTCCCTCCCACACAAACACACGTTCCTCTCTCTCTCCCTCCCACACACACACATTCTGCTCACTCTGTCTCCCACACACACACACACTCTGCTCAATCTGTCTCCCGCACACACACACTCTCCTCTCTCTGTCTCCCACACACACACACACACACTCTTCTCTATCTGCCTTCCACACATACACACACTCTCCTCTCTCTGCCACACACACACACTGTCCTCCTAATCTCTCTGACACACAGAAACACTCTGCTATCTCCATACTTCCCACACACACACTATCCTCTCTCTCTCCCACACACTCTCCTCTCTCTCTCTCACACACACACACACTCTCCTCTCTCTCTCCCACACACACACACACACACACACACACTCTCCTCCCTCTCTCTCCCACACACACACTCTCCTCTCTCTCTCCAACACTCCCTCACACTCTCCTCTCTCTCTCCCCCACACACACACTCTCCTCTCACTCTGTCCTACACACACACTCTCTCTCTCTCTCTCCCACACACACACTCTCCTCTCTCTCTCCCACACACACACACACACTCTCCTCTCTCTCACTCCCTCACACACATTCTCCTCTCTCTCTCCCACACACACACTCTCCTCTCTCTCTCTCCCCTAAAAACACACTCTCCTCGCTCTCTACCACACACACACACTATTCGTTCTCTCTCCCTACCATACAAACACACGGTGCTCTCTCTCTCCCTCCCACACCCACACTCTGCTCTCTCTCTCTCCCACACACACACTCTGCTCTCTCTCTCTCCCACACACACACACATTCTGCTCTCTCTCTCCCACACACACACACTCTGCTCACTCTGTCTCCCACACACACACTCTCCTCTCTCTATCTCCCACACACACACACTCTCCTCTCTCTTTCTCCCATACACACACACACTCTCCTCTCTCTCTCTCCCACACGCACACATACTCTCCTGTCTCTCTCCCACACACACACACTCCCCTCTCTCTCTCTCTCCCACGCACACACTGTTCTCTCTCTCCCACACATACACACTGTCCTCTCAATCTCTCTCCCACACACACACTCTCCTCTCTCCCTACTTCCCACACACACACACTATCCTCTCTCTCTCCCACACACACACACACCCTCTCCTCTCTCTCTCCTACACACACACACACACACACACACACTCTCCTCTCTCTCTCTCCCACATACACACTCTCCTCTCTCACTCCCTCATGCACACACTCTGCTCTCTCTCTCCCATACACAAACACTCTCCTCTCTCTCTCCCACACACTCTCCTGTCTCTCTCTCCCACACACACACTCTCCTCCCTCTCTCTCCCACACACACACACACACACTCCTCTCTGTCTCTCTCTCACACACACACAAACACACACACACACTCCCCTCTCTCCCTCCCACACACACATTCTCCTCTCTCTGTCCCACACACACACACTCTGCTCTCTCTCTCTCCCACACACACACACTATCCTCTCTCTCTCTCCCACAAACACACTCTCCACTCTCTCTCCCACAAAAACACACACGCTCCTCTCTCTCTCCCTCCCACACACACAAACACTCTCCTCTCTCTCATCCACACACACACACTCTGCTCTCTCTCTCCCACACACACACACACTCCTCTCTCCCTCCCTCCCACACACACACGCTCCTCTCTCCCTCCCTCCCACACACACACACACGCTCCTCTCTCTCTGCCACACACACACACACACACACACACACACACACACACACACACACACACACACTCTACTCTCTCTCTCTCCCACACACACACACTCTCCTTAATCTCTCTCCCACAAACACAGTCTTCTCTCTCTCTCCCACACACACACACTCTCCGCTCTATCTCCCTCCTGCACAAACACACACGCTCCTCCCTCTCCCTCCAACATACACACACTCAGCTCTCTCTACCTCCCACACACCAACACACGCACACAATGTCCTCTCTCTCTCTCCCACACACACACACTCTGCTCGCTCTGTCTCCCACACACACACACACACACTCCTATCTCTGTCTCCCACACACGCATACTCTCCTCTGTCTGTCTCCCACACACACACACACTCTCCTCTCTCTCCCACGACACACTCTCTCCTCTCTCTCTCTTCCACACGCACACACACTCTCCTCTCTCTCTCCCACACGCACACACACACTCTCCTCTCTCTCTCCCACACACACACACACACACTCTCCTCTCTCTCTCTCTCCCACACACACACTGTTCTCTCTCTCTCCCACACATATACACTGTCCTCTCAATCTCTCCGACACACACTCACACTCTCCTCTCTCCCTACTTCCCTCGCACGCACACTATCCTCTCTCTCTCTCCCAAACACACACTCTCCTCTCTCACTCCCACACGCACACACTCTGCTCTCTCTCTCCCACACACACACACTCTCCTCTCTCTCCCCCACACACTCTCCTCTCACTCTCTCCCACACACACACTCTCCTCCCTCTCTCTCCCACACACACACACTCACACTCTCCTCTCTCTCTCCCACAAACACACACACACACTCTCCTATCTCTCTCTCTCCCACACACTCACTCTCCCCTCTCTCTTCCACACTCCCACACACTCTCTCTCTCTCTCTCCCCCACAAACACACTCTCCTCGCTCTCTCCCACACACACACACTCTCCGCTCTCTCTCCCTCCCACACAAACACACGTTCCTCTCTCTCTCCCTCCCACACACACACATTCTGCTCACTCTGTCTCCCACACACACACACACTCTGCTCAATCTGTCTCCCGCACACACACACTCTCCTCTCTCTGTCTCCCACACACACACACACACACTCTTCTCTATCTGCCTTCCACACATACACACACTCTCCTCTCTCTGCCACACACACACACTGTCCTCCTAATCTCTCTGACACACAGAAACACTCTGCTATCTCCATACTTCCCACACACACACTATCCTCTCTCTCTCCCACACACTCTCCTCTCTCTCTCTCACACACACACACACTCTCCTCTCTCTCTCCCACACACACACACACACACACACACACTCTCCTCCCTCTCTCTCCCACACACACACTCTCCTCTCTCTCTCCAACACTCCCTCACACTCTCCTCTCTCTCTCCCCCACACACACACTCTCCTCTCACTCTGTCCTACACACACACTCTCTCTCTCTCTCTCCCACACACACACTCTCCTCTCTCTCTCCCACACACACACACACACTCTCCTCTCTCTCACTCCCTCACACACATTCTCCTCTCTCTCTCCCACACACACACTCTCCTCTCTCTCTCTCCCCTAAAAACACACTCTCCTCGCTCTCTACCACACACACACACTATTCGTTCTCTCTCCCTACCATACAAACACACGGTGCTCTCTCTCTCCCTCCCACACCCACACTCTGCTCTCTCTCTCTCCCCACACACACACTCTGCTCTCTCTCTCTCCCACACACACACACATTCTGCTCTCTCTCTCCCACACACACACACTCTGCTCACTCTGTCTCCCACACACACACTCTCCTCTCTCTATCTCCCACACACACACACTCTCCTCTCTCTTTCTCCCATACACACACACACTCTCCTCTCTCTCTCTCCCACACGCACACATACTCTCCTGTCTCTCTCCCACACACACACACTCCCCTCTCTCTCTCTCTCCCACGCACACACTGTTCTCTCTCTCCCACACATACACACTGTCCTCTCAATCTCTCTCCCACACACACACTCTCCTCTCTCCCTACTTCCCACACACACACACTATCCTCTCTCTCTCCCACACACACACACACCCTCTCCTCTCTCTCTCCTACACACACACACACACACACACACACTCTCCTCTCTCTCTCTCCCACATACACACTCTCCTCTCTCACTCCCTCATGCACACACTCTGCTCTCTCTCTCCCATACACAAACACTCTCCTCTCTCTCTCCCACACACTCTCCTGTCTCTCTCTCCCACACACACACTCTCCTCCCTCTCTCTCCCACACACACACACACACACTCCTCTCTGTCTCTCTCTCACACACACACAAACACACACACACACTCCCCTCTCTCCCTCCCACACACACATTCTCCTCTCTCTGTCCCACACACACACACTCTGCTCTCTCTCTCTCCCACACACACACACTATCCTCTCTCTCTCTCCCACAAACACACTCTCCACTCTCTCTCCCACAAAAACACACACGCTCCTCTCTCTCTCCCTCCCACACACACAAACACTCTCCTCTCTCTCATCCACACACACACACTCTGCTCTCTCTCTCCCACACACACACACACTCCTCTCTCCCTCCCTCCCACACACACACGCTCCTCTCTCCCTCCCTCCCACACACACACACACGCTCCTCTCTCTCTGCCACACACACACACACACACACACACACACACACACACACACACACACACACTCTACTCTCTCTCTCTCCCACACACACACACTCTCCTTAATCTCTCTCCCACAAACACAGTCTTCTCTCTCTCTCCCACACACACACACTCTCCGCTCTATCTCCCTCCTGCACAAACACACACGCTCCTCCCTCTCCCTCCAACATACACACACTCAGCTCTCTCTACCTCCCACACACCAACACACGCACACAATGTCCTCTCTCTCTTCCCACACACACACTCTCGGCTCTCTCTCCCACACACTCTCCGCTCTCTCTCCCTACCACACAAACACACGGTGCTCTCTCTCTCCCTCCCACACACACACTCTGCTCTCTCGCTCTCCCACACACACACACTCTGCTCTCTCTCTCCCACACACACACACACTGCTCACTCTGTCTCCCACACACACACACTCTCCTCTCTCTCCCACACACACACACACTCCCCTCTCTCTCTCACTCCCACACACACACTGTTCTCTCTCTCCCACACATAAACACTGTCCTCTCAATCTCTCTGCCACACACACACACACACTCTGCTCTCTCTCCTTACTTCCCACACACACACACTATCCTCTCTCTCTCCCACACACACACACACTCTCTCCACGCTCTCTCCCACACACACACACACACACACACACACACATACACTCTCCTCTCTCTCTCTCCCACACACACACTCTCCTCTCTCACTCCCACACTCACACACTCTCTCTCTCCCACACACACACACTCTCCTCTCTCTCTCCCTCATACTCTCCTGTCTCTCTCTCGCACACACACACTCTCCTCCCTCTCTCTCCCACACACACACACACTCTCCTCTCTCTCTCTCCCACACACACACATATGTTCCTCTCTCCCTCCCTCCCTCCCACACACACACGCTCCTCTCTTCGTCCCTCCCACACTCACACACGTGCTCACCTCTCTCTCCCACACACACGCCCACACACACTCACTCTCCTCTCTCTCTCCCACACAAACACACTCTCCTATCTCTCTCTCGCACAAACACACTCTTCTCTCTCTCTCCCACACACACACACTCTTCGCTCTATTTCCCTCCCGCACAAACACACACGGTCCTCTTTCGCTCTCTCCCACACACACTCTGCTCTCCCTCTCCCACACATACATTCTCCTCTCACTCTGTCCCCCACACACACACTCTCTCTCTTCCCACACACACACACTGTCCTCTCTCTCTCCCACATACACACATACTCTCCTCTCTCTCCCTCCCACACACACATTCTCCTCTCTCCCTCCCACACAAACACACATGCTACTCTCTCTCTTCCTCCCACACACACACTCTGCTCTCTCTCTCTCCCACACACACAGTCTGCTCTCTCTCTCTCTCCCACATACAGTCTGCTCTCTCTCTCTCCCACACACACACTCTGCTCACTCTGTCTCCCACACACACACACATTCTCCTCTCTCTGTCTCCCACACACACACACTCTCCTCTCTCTGTCTCCCACACACACACACACTTTCCTCTCTCTGTCTCCCACAAACACGCACACTCTCCTCTCTCTCCCACACACACACTCTCTCCTCTCTCTCTCCCACACGCACACACACTCCCCCTCTCTCTCTCCCACACACACACTGTCCTCTCTCTCTCCCACACATACACACTGTCCTCTCAATCTCTCCGACACACACATGCTCTCTCCTCTCTCCCTACTTCCCACACACACACAATCCTCTTGCTCTCCCACCCACACACACACACACACACACACACACTCTCCTCTGTCTTACCCACACACACACAGACAAACACACTCTCCTCTCTCTCTCTCCCACACACACACACTCTCCTCTCTCACTCCCACATGCACACACTCTCCCCTCTCTCTCCCAAAAACACACACTCTCCTCTCTCTCTCCCACACACAAACTCCCCTCCATCTCTCTTGCACACACAGACACACACACACACACACTCTCCTCTTCCTCTCTCCCACACACACACTCTCCACTCTGTCTCCCACACTCCCATCTTTCCTCTCTCTCTCTCCCCCACACACACTCTCCTCTCAATCTGTCCCACACACACACACTCTCTCTCTCTCCCACACACATACACACACACTCTCCTCTCTCTCTCTCTCCCACACACACACTCTCCTCTCTCTCTCCCACACTCCCACACACTATCCTCTCTCTCTCCCACACAAACACTCTCCTCTCACTCTGTCCAACACACATACTCTCTCTCTCTCCCCCCGCCACACACACACACTCTCTCTCTCCCACACACTCTCCTCTCTCTCTCTCCCTCCCACACACTCTCCTCCCTCTCTCTCCCACACACACACACTCTCCTATCTCTCTCCCACACAAACACACACACACACACACACTCTCCTCTCTCTCTCTCTCCCACGCACACACTCTCCTCTCTCTCTCCCACACTCCCACACACTCTCCTCTCTCTCTCTCCCACACACACATTCTCTCTCTCTCTCCCACCCCCCCCACACACACACTCTCATCTCTCTCTCCCACACACAAACACACATACTCCTCTCTCTCACACACACACACACTCTCCTCTCTCTCTCTCCCCGAAAAAAAACACTCTCCTCGCTCTCTCCCACACACACACACTCTCCGCTCTCTCTCCCTCCCACACAAACACACATTCCTCTCTCTCTCCCTCCCACACACACGCACTCTACTCACTCTGTCTCCCACACGCACACACTCTGCTCACTCTGTCTCCCTCACACACTCTCCTCTCTCTGTCTCCCACACACACACACACTCTCCTCTCTCTGTATCCCACACACACAAACATTCTCCTCTCTCTTCCACACACACACACTGTCCTCTCAATCTCTCTGACACAGACACTCTGCTCTCTCCCACAATCACACACTATCCTCTATCTCTCTCCCCACACACACACACACACACACACACACACACAGTCCTCTCTCTCTCTCCCACACAGACACTCTCCTCTCTCTCTCCCACACACTCTCCTCTCTCTCTCTCACACACACACTCTCCTCTCTCTCTCCCACACACACACTCACACACTCTCCTCCTTCTCTCTCCCACATACACACTCTCCTCTCTTTCTCCAACACTCCCACACACTCTCCTCTCTCCCACACACACACTCTCCTCTCACTCTGTCCTACACACACACTCTCTCTCTCTCTCCCACACACACACACTCTCCGCTCTATTTCCCTCCCGCACAAACACACACGCTCCTCTTTCTCTCTCTCCCACACACACTCTGCTCTCCCCTCTCCCACACATACATTCTCCTCTCACTCTGTCCCCCACACACACACTCTCCCTCTCTTCCCACACACACACACTCTCCTCTCTCAATCCCACACACACACACACTCTCCTCTCTCTCCCTCCCACACACACATTCTCCTCTCTCTCTCCCACACACACACACTCTCCGCTCTCTCTCTCCCTCCCACACAAACACACATGCTACTCTCTCTCTTCCTCCCACACACACACTCTGCTCTCTCTCTCTCCCACACACACACAGTCTGCTCTCTCTCTCTCCCACACACACACTCTGCTCACTCTGTCTCCCACACACACACACTCTCCTCTCTCTGTCTCCCACACACACACACTCTCCTCTCTCTGTCTCCCACACACACACACACTTTCCTCTCTCTGTCTCCCACAAACATGCACACTTTCCTCTCTCTCCCAAACGCACACTCTCTCCTCTCTCTCTCCCACACGCACACACACTCCCCCTCTCCCTCTCCCACACACACACTGTCCTCTCT
>JANJGN010004389.1:32500-33753 GCA_026770705.1 Isurus oxyrinchus | reverse complement strand
CGGCGCCTCCCACGCGGGTGGGAGGTTCACCCTCCGAACTCGACGAACACGGCGGATAGGCCATGGACGTCAGCAGTGCTCAGTCCTGCCTGGTGCCGAGCGAGTTTGAAGTCCGGTCCTCGCGCTCTTATCTATCGAAGGGGCACTCCGGTGTCCGCCCTGGCGGCACGGCTCGTCTGGCGAGGTGCCGAGCCCTGAGGCGTTGCAGTCCGTCTTGAGAATTGTCGGGACCGGGAAGTTCGGCGGGCGTAACGCCCACCCGTGCCTCTCCCCGTCCCACGGCTTGCGCTGCGTTCGTTC
The DNA here is from genome assembly GCA_026770705.1 of Isurus oxyrinchus. Lineage (NCBI taxonomy): Eukaryota > Metazoa > Chordata > Chondrichthyes > Lamniformes > Lamnidae > Isurus > Isurus oxyrinchus. The sequence continues at coordinate 33,453 of JANJGN010004389.1, read as the reverse complement.
AGCCGGCCATGCGGACCGATGACAGTAGACGTTTGAGACAGAGAATTGTGCGGGCGGTGAGCTGGACTCTTGCATTGTTTCGCGTTGCGGTGTCTTCTCAGCCGTCGCACGCTAACGTGCGGTCTTCCCGGGAATCGCCCGTCTCTCTGGTACGCTCTGTTTACTGCCCTCTCCTTCCGCAAGGCGTAGCTGTTCGTGTCTCGCGCGCCTGCCCCTTTCTCTCGGCTTCTGCCTCGACTTATGGGTGCACCGTGCTGACGCTGCCGCCGCCGCCGGGTGGGTGGCAAGTCCACTACAGAGAGAGAGGGAGCGAGCGAGAGAGAGACCTTCTTCCTACTGCTCGTGTCTCCAGCTGGCGTGGGGGCATTGCTGCGCGACCAAGCCAGCGTCTGGCCCTCACTACAACCGCAGTCGAATTGAAGGGAGCTTCTGCGGGCTTGGGTGTGGGCAGGCGTCACGTCGCCGTGACCTCGGCGAGCGGCCACTGTGAGCTCTGCAGGGACTGAGACGGAGGTGCAGGCCCGGCTCTTTCCCACCGCGGTGTCACTTTGGTCGTCTTCTAAGCACCCTCCCTTCATGTGAAAAGGGTACCTACACGCCCCCCCTCCGGCTCCCGTGGGCTGGTCGACTTGGGGGCGGCCGGTTTAAAGATATCGCGTGTCTGCTTTGTCGGAAGCGAGATTGAGCGGCGGGTCGGTCGCCTTCAGCGTGCGAGAGAATGTACCTGTCTTCCCGCTTTGCGCCCGCTACGCCTTCCGCCACCCTGCCGGCGGGTGCTGGTGCGTTGGTGTTGGACAGGGGCTGCACTGCGAAGATTGTACCCTACTCAGTGCGCTGCTGGCTTCCTTCTATCTGGCTCTCTCCTCGGCTTCTAGGCAAGTGGAGGCCCTCAGGGTCCTGCCTCTGATGGCCGCGGTGCGTGACGGCATGGCTCCTGCTCCGGCGTTCTCCTC
>JANJGN010004389.1:20000-25000 GCA_026770705.1 Isurus oxyrinchus | reverse complement strand
CAGGTAATTTAGGCCGCCCGCCCGCCCGCCCGCCCGCCCGGTAGTACGGCTGCATGTAGCTGCAGAGCAGCCAAGCGGCTGCTGAGAGTAAGTACTGAAGGGGAAATGGTTAACCGGTTAGCAGGCAGGGCAGCCGGCCGGTAATCGGAGCCGTCCACGCGGTACTATGGCTGCCGTTAGCTGCAGAACAGCCCAGCCGCTGCTGAGAGTGGGTAATGAAGGGGAAATGGTGAACCAGACAACAGGCAGCGCAGCCGACCGTTAATTACAGCCTCCCGCCGGGTAATACGGGTGCAGTAAACTGCAGAAGACGCCAGCAGGTCCAGGGAATGTGTCCAGGACGTGGAAATGGTTAACCGGTCAGCAGGAAGGTCAGCCGGCCGGTAGTACGGGTGCAGTCAGCAGCCGGCATCCCGAGCAGCTGAAAAGTCTTAAGCGCGGAATGGGGAAATCATTAACCTGTCAGCAAGCCGGCAGGGAAAGGGTGAAACGGCTTAAAATATCGAGGCGGCAAGGAAGAAATGGCAACCGGGGGCGGGGCGGATTCACAGTCACCACGTGAGAGGGGCGGTGCCTGGAGGCCGGGCAGGCGGTTGGCCGAAGGCCCGATACTCCGGGTGCTGTCAGCATTTCGCTTGCCGAGCTGCTCTAAAGTCGAGGTGCAGAACGGCGAAATCATTAACCGGCAAGCGGATGCATGGCAGCGGGCAGGGAAGGGTCAAAACGGCCTGAAATACCGGAGCGGCGGGCCAAGATGGCTGCCGGGGGGCGTATTCAGCGGTCGCACGTGACGGGGCGGTGCCCGGAGGCCGAGCCGCGCAAGCGCGATTTAAAGCGAGCAAAGTCCGAGCAGGAGCGATATCGTTGGCCATTCAGCCGGTTCGAGCCTGGTGGCCGAGGCGGGGAGGGTGGAACCGGGGAAAGGCTGGGTGTTCGGTGTCCGCCCGGGTGGTCCGGAGTTTTATTCGGGTTAGGGTTAGCGGTTAGGCTTAGGGCTGGGGTTAGGGTTGGGGCGTTAGGGTTAGGGGAAGTGTCAGGGGTAGGGGTAGGGTTAGAGTTAGGGGCTTGGCTTGGTGTTCGTGTCGGGGAAGGGGACAAGGCTAGTTTATTGTTGGCTCGGGGTTCGGGTTAGGGTTAGCGGTTAGGCTTAGGGCTGGGGTTAGGTTTGCGGCAAATGGTTTACCGGTTAGCAGGCAGGGTAGCCGGCCATTATTCAGGGCTTTCGGCATGGTAGTAAAGGTGCGCTGAGCTGCACAACACAGCCGCTGGTCCACGGGATATGTACAGCACAGGGGAACCTGTGAACCAGTTAGCAGACAAGGCAGCCGACCGGTAATTATAGCCTCCCGCCGGGTAATAGAGGCGCAGTCAGCTGCAGAACACACCAGCAGGTCCAAGGACTAAGTACAGAATGAGGACACGGGCAGCCGGTCAGCAGGCAGGGCTGCCGGCCGGTAATTACAGCCTCCCGCCCGGTCATAGGGGTGCAGTTAGCTGCAGAACACACCAGCAGGTCCAAGGACTAAGTACAGAATGAGGACACGGGCAGCCGGTCAGCAGGCAGGGCTGCCGGCCGGTAATTACAGCCTCCCGCCCGGTCATAGGGGTGCAGTTAGCTGCAGAACACACCAGCAGGTCCAAGGACTAAGTACAGAATGAGGACACGGGCAGCCGGTCAGCAGGCAGGGATGCCGGCCTGCCATAGGGGTGCAGTTAGCTGCACAACACACCAGCAGGTCCAAGGACTAAGGACAGAATGGGGACACGGGCAGCCAGTTAGCAGGCAGGGCTGCCGGCCGGTAATTACAGCCTCCCGCCCGGTCATAGGGGTGCAGTTAACTGCAGAACACACCAGCAGGTCCAGGGACTCAGTACCAAACGGGGAATCGGTTAAGCGGTTACCTGGCAGGGCAGCCGACCAGTAATCATAGCCTCCCGCCCGGTCGTAGGGGTGCAGTTAGCTGCAGAACACACCAGCAGGTCCAGGGAATGTGTGCAGGACGGGGAAATGCTTAACGGGTTAGCAGGCCGGGCAGCCGGCCGGTAGTTGGAGCCGCCCGCCCGGTCGTACGGGAGCCGTCATCAGCCGGCATCCCGAGCAGCTGAAAAGTCTAAGCGCAGAATGGGGACATGGTGAACCAGTCAGCCAGCGGGCAGGGAAGGGTCGAAACGGCCTGAAATACCGGGCCGGCGGGCCAAGATGGCTGCCGGGGGGCGTATTCAGGGCCCCCACGTGAGGGGCCGGGGCTGGGGGCCGAGCCGGGCAAGCGCGGTTGAGAAACAGCCGAGTCCGAGCAGGGGGAAATCATTAACCGGTGATCCGGTTCGACCCCCCCCGGTGGCCGAGGCGGGGAGGGTCGACCCGGGGAAAGGTTGGGTGTTCGGTGTCCCTCAGGGCGGTCCCGAGCGCGTCCTAAAATAATCCGGGCTCCTGGGCCCTTTTTTGAAAAAGAACCGGTCGGGGAGCGGGTGCAATCCGGAAGGCCTGGCGGGGCTTCGGTGCCTCTTCCTCGGTATGACTACCGGAGGGTCGTCGGCCTGAATGACGGTTGCATTTGCTGGCTGTGGAGGTTGGCGGGCTATCTGCAGAATAGGAGGAGGTGGCAAATCGAGAATGGGTCGACTTCGCCAAGTGCCTTCTCGAGCCTCCAGGTCTGCAGGGACCGACCCAGGCTGCCGCCAAACCGACCGGGAGGCCCCGCCGTCGGCCATTTTTGGTCATTTTCGGCATTTTTCGCCTCTTTCGGCCGGTCAAGAAAAGCGGCGGCCTGACACCCGGGCGTGCACGGGGAAGGCTCCCCCTCGCCGGGAGGACCGGAGTTTGCCCCGGAAACCTCCGGAAGCCGGCCGGGAAGGCGGCTTCGGCCCGATGCACCTCCGGCTGCGTCCGAAGGCCGGGGGAAGTGGCCCCTGGGCCCGTGTGAGGGAAATCCGTGCCAAGACGGAAGTCCATGAGGTCGGATCCGAAGCTTCTGCCGGGCCCCCGGTGGAGGCATTCCCGCTAGGCGGGGCGAATCGGCCCGGCCACGGGGCGGGTTGCAATTGTTGGAGGGGGGCTGCCGGAGCTAGATAATGATTTCCCCTCGGTTCTCCCGATGGGGAAACGGCGAAAGGAGGTGTCGCGGGCTTTCGAGGCCTCCTCGGCGGCTGGACTACCGACCGACATCTCGGCTGCATTTGCTGGCTGGGGGGGTTGGCGGGGTATCTGCAGAATGGTAGGAGGTGGCAAGTCGAGAATCGGTCGACAGCTCCGAGTGCCGTCTCGAGCCTCCAGGTCCGCAGGGACCGATCCAGGCTGCCGCCTAACCGACCAGGAGGCCCCGCCGTCGGCCATTTTTGTCCATTTTCGGCATTTTTTACCGTCTTTCGGTCGGTCACGGAAAGCGGCGACCGGAAGCCCGGGCGTGCCCGGGGACGGCTCCCACTGGCCCCGGGGACCGGATTTGCCCCGGTCGGAGCCCCGGAAACGCACCCGAAGCCGGCCGGAGAAGGCGGCTAAGGGCAATGCACCTCGGATTGAATTTGCGCACCGGGGAAAGTGGCCTCGGGGCCCGCGAGGTGTGACGGTGTGCCTTCGGTAAGCTTCTGGAGAAATGGGTAACCAATGCACCTCGGACTGAATGTGCAGGACGTGCAACGGGGCCTCCGGGTCCGCGAGATATCGCAGGTTGGCCTCGGTAAGCCTCTGGAGAAATGGCTAACCAATGGGACAGTGGCCCTGAGAAATCATTAACCATTTGGACTTCGTCTCTGGCAGAGAGGCAAGTGTGGTGCAGAAATCATTAACCATTTGGACTTCGTCTCTGGCACAGAGGCAAGTGCAGTGGAGAAATCATGAACCATTTGGACTTAGTCTCTGGCAGCGAGGCAAGTGTGGTGCAGAAATCATTAACCATTTGGACTTAGTCTCTGGCAGCGAGGCAAGTGTGGCGGAGAAATCATTAACCGTTTGGACTTCGTCTCTGGCAGAGAGGCAAGTGTGGTGCAGAAATCATTAACCATTTGGACTTCGTCTCTGGCACAGAGGCAAGTGCAGTGGAGAAATCATTAACCATTTGGACTTAGTCTCTGGCAGCGAGGCAAGTGTGGCGGAGAAATCATTAACCGTTTGGACTTCGTCTCTGGCAGAGAGGCAAGTGTGGTGCAGAAATCATTAACCATTTGGACTTAGTCTCTGGCAGCGAGGCAAGTGTGGCGGAGAAATCATTAACCGTTTGGACTTAGTCTCTGGCAGAGAGGCAAGTGTGGTGCAGAAATCATGAACCATTTGGACTTCGTCTCTGGCACAGAGGCAAGTGCAGTGGAGAAATCATTAACCATTTGGACTTAGTCTCTGGCAGCGAGGCAAGTGTGGTGCAGAAATCATTAACCATTTGGACTTCGTCTCTGGCACAGAGGCAAGTGCAGTGGAGAAATCAGTAACCATTTGGACTTCGCCTCTGGCAGAGAGGCAAGTGTGGTGCAGAAATCATTAACCATTTGGACTTCGTCTCTGGCACAGAGGCAAGTGCAGTGGAGAAATCAGTAACCATTTGGACTTAGTCTCTGGCAGCGAGGCAAGTGTGGCGGAGAAATCATTAACCGTTTGGACTTCGTCTCTGGCAGAGAGGCAAGTGTGGTGCAGAAATCATTAACCATTTGGACTTCGTCTCTGGCACAGAGGCAAGTGCAGTGGAGAAATCAGTAACCATTTGGACTTAGTCTCTGGCAGCGAGGCAAGTGTGGCGGAGAAATCATTAACCGTTTGGACTTCGTCTCTGGCAGAGAGGCAAGTGTGGCGGAGAAATCATTAACCGTTTGGACTTAGTCTCTGGCAGCGAGGCAAGTGTGGCGGAGAAATCATTAACCATTTGGACTTAGTCTGTGGCAGAGGCAAGTTTGGAAGAGAAATCAGTAACTAATAAATAAAATGCACCCCAGATTGCATTCGCCGGCCGTGGAAAGTGTCTCCTGGGCCCGGGAGAACAAAATCCGTGCTCAGACGGAAGCGTATGGCGTCG
>JANJGN010004389.1:0-7500 GCA_026770705.1 Isurus oxyrinchus | reverse complement strand
GGCAGCCGGCCGGTAATCGGAGCCGTCCACGCGGTACTATGGCTGCCGTTAGCTGCAGAACAGCCCAGCCGCTGCTGAGAGTGGGTAATGAAGGGGAAATGGTGAACCAGACAACAGGCAGCGCAGCCGACCGTTAATTACAGCCTCCCGCCGGGTAATACGGGTGCAGTAAACTGCAGAAGACGCCAGCAGGTCCAGGGAATGTGTCCAGGACGTGGAAATGGTTAACCGGTCAGCAGGAAGGTCAGCCGGCCGGTAGTACGGGTGCAGTCAGCAGCCGGCATCCCGAGCAGCTGAAAAGTCTTAAGCGCGGAATGGGGAAATCATTAACCTGTCAGCAAGCCGGCAGGGAAAGGGTGAAACGGCTTAAAATATCGAGGCGGCAAGGAAGAAATGGCAACCGGGGGCGGGGCGGATTCACAGTCACCACGTGAGAGGGGCGGTGCCTGGAGGCCGGGCAGGCGGTTGGCCGAAGGCCCGATACTCCGGGTGCTGTCAGCATTTCGCTTGCCGAGCTGCTCTAAAGTCGAGGTGCAGAACGGCGAAATCATTAACCGGCAAGCGGATGCATGGCAGCGGGCAGGGAAGGGTCAAAACGGCCTGAAATACCGGAGCGGCGGGCCAAGATGGCTGCCGGGGGGCGTATTCAGCGGTCGCACGTGACGGGGCGGTGCCCGGAGGCCGAGCCGCGCAAGCGCGATTTAAAGCGAGCAAAGTCCGAGCAGGAGCGATATCGTTGGCCATTCAGCCGGTTCGAGCCTGGTGGCCGAGGCGGGGAGGGTGGAACCGGGGAAAGGCTGGGTGTTCGGTGTCCGCCCGGGTGGTCCGGAGTTTTATTCGGGTTAGGGTTAGCGGTTAGGCTTAGGGCTGGGGTTAGGGTTGGGGCGTTAGGGTTAGGGGAAGTGTCAGGGGTAGGGGTAGGGTTAGAGTTAGGGGCTTGGCTTGGTGTTCGTGTCGGGGAAGGGGACAAGGCTAGTTTATTGTTGGCTCGGGGTTCGGGTTAGGGTTAGCGGTTAGGCTTAGGGCTGGGGTTAGGTTTGCGGCAAATGGTTTACCGGTTAGCAGGCAGGGTAGCCGGCCATTATTCAGGGCTTTCGGCATGGTAGTAAAGGTGCGCTGAGCTGCACAACACAGCCGCTGGTCCACGGGATATGTACAGCACAGGGGAACCTGTGAACCAGTTAGCAGACAAGGCAGCCGACCGGTAATTATAGCCTCCCGCCGGGTAATAGAGGCGCAGTCAGCTGCAGAACACACCAGCAGGTCCAAGGACTAAGTACAGAATGAGGACACGGGCAGCCGGTCAGCAGGCAGGGCTGCCGGCCGGTAATTACAGCCTCCCGCCCGGTCATAGGGGTGCAGTTAGCTGCAGAACACACCAGCAGGTCCAAGGACTAAGTACAGAATGAGGACACGGGCAGCCGGTCAGCAGGCAGGGCTGCCGGCCGGTAATTACAGCCTCCCGCCCGGTCATAGGGGTGCAGTTAGCTGCAGAACACACCAGCAGGTCCAAGGACTAAGTACAGAATGAGGACACGGGCAGCCGGTCAGCAGGCAGGGATGCCGGCCTGCCATAGGGGTGCAGTTAGCTGCACAACACACCAGCAGGTCCAAGGACTAAGGACAGAATGGGGACACGGGCAGCCAGTTAGCAGGCAGGGCTGCCGGCCGGTAATTACAGCCTCCCGCCCGGTCATAGGGGTGCAGTTAACTGCAGAACACACCAGCAGGTCCAGGGACTCAGTACCAAACGGGGAATCGGTTAAGCGGTTACCTGGCAGGGCAGCCGACCAGTAATCATAGCCTCCCGCCCGGTCGTAGGGGTGCAGTTAGCTGCAGAACACACCAGCAGGTCCAGGGAATGTGTGCAGGACGGGGAAATGCTTAACGGGTTAGCAGGCCGGGCAGCCGGCCGGTAGTTGGAGCCGCCCGCCCGGTCGTACGGGAGCCGTCATCAGCCGGCATCCCGAGCAGCTGAAAAGTCTAAGCGCAGAATGGGGACATGGTGAACCAGTCAGCCAGCGGGCAGGGAAGGGTCGAAACGGCCTGAAATACCGGGCCGGCGGGCCAAGATGGCTGCCGGGGGGCGTATTCAGGGCCCCCACGTGAGGGGCCGGGGCTGGGGGCCGAGCCGGGCAAGCGCGGTTGAGAAACAGCCGAGTCCGAGCAGGGGGAAATCATTAACCGGTGATCCGGTTCGACCCCCCCCGGTGGCCGAGGCGGGGAGGGTCGACCCGGGGAAAGGTTGGGTGTTCGGTGTCCCTCAGGGCGGTCCCGAGCGCGTCCTAAAATAATCCGGGCTCCTGGGCCCTTTTTTGAAAAAGAACCGGTCGGGGAGCGGGTGCAATCCGGAAGGCCTGGCGGGGCTTCGGTGCCTCTTCCTCGGTATGACTACCGGAGGGTCGTCGGCCTGAATGACGGTTGCATTTGCTGGCTGTGGAGGTTGGCGGGCTATCTGCAGAATAGGAGGAGGTGGCAAATCGAGAATGGGTCGACTTCGCCAAGTGCCTTCTCGAGCCTCCAGGTCTGCAGGGACCGACCCAGGCTGCCGCCAAACCGACCGGGAGGCCCCGCCGTCGGCCATTTTTGGTCATTTTCGGCATTTTTCGCCTCTTTCGGCCGGTCAAGAAAAGCGGCGGCCTGACACCCGGGCGTGCACGGGGAAGGCTCCCCCTCGCCGGGAGGACCGGAGTTTGCCCCGGAAACCTCCGGAAGCCGGCCGGGAAGGCGGCTTCGGCCCGATGCACCTCCGGCTGCGTCCGAAGGCCGGGGGAAGTGGCCCCTGGGCCCGTGTGAGGGAAATCCGTGCCAAGACGGAAGTCCATGAGGTCGGATCCGAAGCTTCTGCCGGGCCCCCGGTGGAGGCATTCCCGCTAGGCGGGGCGAATCGGCCCGGCCACGGGGCGGGTTGCAATTGTTGGAGGGGGGCTGCCGGAGCTAGATAATGATTTCCCCTCGGTTCTCCCGATGGGGAAACGGCGAAAGGAGGTGTCGCGGGCTTTCGAGGCCTCCTCGGCGGCTGGACTACCGACCGACATCTCGGCTGCATTTGCTGGCTGGGGGGGTTGGCGGGGTATCTGCAGAATGGTAGGAGGTGGCAAGTCGAGAATCGGTCGACAGCTCCGAGTGCCGTCTCGAGCCTCCAGGTCCGCAGGGACCGATCCAGGCTGCCGCCTAACCGACCAGGAGGCCCCGCCGTCGGCCATTTTTGTCCATTTTCGGCATTTTTTACCGTCTTTCGGTCGGTCACGGAAAGCGGCGACCGGAAGCCCGGGCGTGCCCGGGGACGGCTCCCACTGGCCCCGGGGACCGGATTTGCCCCGGTCGGAGCCCCGGAAACGCACCCGAAGCCGGCCGGAGAAGGCGGCTAAGGGCAATGCACCTCGGATTGAATTTGCGCACCGGGGAAAGTGGCCTCGGGGCCCGCGAGGTGTGACGGTGTGCCTTCGGTAAGCTTCTGGAGAAATGGGTAACCAATGCACCTCGGACTGAATGTGCAGGACGTGCAACGGGGCCTCCGGGTCCGCGAGATATCGCAGGTTGGCCTCGGTAAGCCTCTGGAGAAATGGCTAACCAATGGGACAGTGGCCCTGAGAAATCATTAACCATTTGGACTTCGTCTCTGGCAGAGAGGCAAGTGTGGTGCAGAAATCATTAACCATTTGGACTTCGTCTCTGGCACAGAGGCAAGTGCAGTGGAGAAATCATGAACCATTTGGACTTAGTCTCTGGCAGCGAGGCAAGTGTGGTGCAGAAATCATTAACCATTTGGACTTAGTCTCTGGCAGCGAGGCAAGTGTGGCGGAGAAATCATTAACCGTTTGGACTTCGTCTCTGGCAGAGAGGCAAGTGTGGTGCAGAAATCATTAACCATTTGGACTTCGTCTCTGGCACAGAGGCAAGTGCAGTGGAGAAATCATTAACCATTTGGACTTAGTCTCTGGCAGCGAGGCAAGTGTGGCGGAGAAATCATTAACCGTTTGGACTTCGTCTCTGGCAGAGAGGCAAGTGTGGTGCAGAAATCATTAACCATTTGGACTTAGTCTCTGGCAGCGAGGCAAGTGTGGCGGAGAAATCATTAACCGTTTGGACTTAGTCTCTGGCAGAGAGGCAAGTGTGGTGCAGAAATCATGAACCATTTGGACTTCGTCTCTGGCACAGAGGCAAGTGCAGTGGAGAAATCATTAACCATTTGGACTTAGTCTCTGGCAGCGAGGCAAGTGTGGTGCAGAAATCATTAACCATTTGGACTTCGTCTCTGGCACAGAGGCAAGTGCAGTGGAGAAATCATTAACCATTTGGACTTCGCCTCTGGCAGAGAGGCAAGTGTGGTGCAGAAATCATTAACCATTTGGACTTCGTCTCTGGCACAGAGGCAAGTGCAGTGGAGAAATCAGTAACCATTTGGACTTAGTCTCTGGCAGCGAGGCAAGTGTGGCGGAGAAATCATTAACCGTTTGGACTTCGTCTCTGGCAGAGAGGCAAGTGTGGTGCAGAAATCATTAACCATTTGGACTTCGTCTCTGGCACAGAGGCAAGTGCAGTGGAGAAATCAGTAACCATTTGGACTTAGTCTCTGGCAGCGAGGCAAGTGTGGCGGAGAAATCATTAACCGTTTGGACTTCGTCTCTGGCAGAGAGGCAAGTGTGGCGGAGAAATCATTAACCGTTTGGACTTAGTCTCTGGCAGCGAGGCAAGTGTGGCGGAGAAATCATTAACCATTTGGACTTAGTCTGTGGCAGAGGCAAGTTTGGAAGAGAAATCAGTAACTAATAAATAAAATGCACCCCAGATTGCATTCGCCGGCCGTGGAAAGTGTCTCCTGGGCCCGGGAGAACAAAATCCGTGCTCAGACGGAAGCGTATGGCGTCGAATCCGAGGCTCTTGCCCGGCTCGCAGTGGGGGTATTCCCCCTGAGAGTAGCGAATCGGCCCGACGGCTGGGTCGGTTGCAATTTTTGGCATGGTACTCGTCCAGCTCATTAATGATTTCCCTTCGGTTCTCCCGAAGAGGAAACGGCAAAATGGCGCTTTGCGGGCTTTTGAGGCCTCCTGGACGGTAGGGCTACCGCCCCACCTCTCGGGTGCAATTGTTGGCCGGGGGGATTGGCGGGGTACCCGGAGAATTTCGGGGACACGATTTTCAGAACATTTTAAGGCAACGGTCACACTTTAAAAATGCCTAAAAAAGTGCGACTTTGAGGAAGGTCAACTATTTCAAATAGAACACCTTCCAATGACCTCTCGGAAGTCCAAAATGACGATGTAAGTGCAATTTATGCGGGCTTTCCGAGCTATGTTGTCGGTCTGAAAAATCGTCCGGGGCCCAGGCCGGTGGTAACCCTGGTTTCAATAATTTTGTGGCGACATGAACAGATGTATATATGTATATATATCCTAAACAGAAATATTCTCTTAAGTGTCACCTGGCGGTGTCCTTCATGATGAATAAAACACAAAGTCTGTTCATTAGTCCCCTTGGGTTGCCAAAGTGCGTGCCCAGAACCCTGTTGAACGCAGGCGACGCACGCCGGCTGCAGGCTTCCTTCCGTGCGAGCGCCAACCTGTTGCTTCCTTTGAACAAAAATAATCTGAAAGTTTCACCTGGTGGCTGGTGTGACTTAATGATGTAAAAAAGACAAAGTGTCACCCGGCGGTGCACTTTGAAAAGAACAGCAATTCTGTTCACAGGCATACATGGCAGGGTGCCTGAGACCCCATGGGTCGCACGCAGTGTTTGACAAGGCCCGAGTGAACACAGAGTGCGTGCAGAAACATGGAAAAAAGTGTTAGTTGCAAAGGCGACGCGCGCCTGGCCGGCTGCTTCCTTCCGTGCGATCGCCAAAAGGTCGGTTCCGTTTTCTTTGTTTGCGAAAGATCTGGTGTTTGTTGTCCGACGCGGGAGGGCCCTCGGCGGGCCAGCGTCTGCTGGTGTTCAGGCTGAGCGGTTGTCCCTCCCTCTTCTGTGCCCTCCGGGGTCGCAGACGGACATGAGCATGTTCGAGTGGTGGCTGGCGCACCTCTCGAAGCGAGACGACGCCGTGTGAGCCCGAGGCGCCGATCATGTCAACCGAGTGGCACGATTTTACAGTGGAGGAGCGGGTGTCGGTCGCCAGGTCCGCCGCCTCGACCCTGAGAGTCTCATCCAGCAAGCTCTCTGGGCGCCAGAACCCGCTCCTTCGACTGAACGCACCATTTCTCGGGCATAAAATAAGACGAAGGTGCACGCGGCAACCCCAGAGTGCTCCCGTGCGTGTGTGTCCTTCGCACTGACGGTTCCGATAGAATAAAGCTGAACCCGGCACTGGCCTCCCTGTCAGGGGGGGAGGCTGGCTCGCCCGTCCGCTCTGTCTGGAGACACAGTCCCGGCCGGCGTGGTCACCGAGTCCCGAATGCGGCCGGCACTGCCACCTCCCGATATATATATATGAAAAGGAGGTTTGGGTCCAGTTGTCCGTGTCGTCAAGAGGTTCCCGGCTTTGGCCCCCTGCCATTGCCGCGGGCTCCCTGTCTCGACAGTCGGCCCCGTGGTGGTTCAGCTACCTGGTTGATCCTGCCAGTAGTATATGCTTGTCTCAAAGATTAAGCCATGCATGTCTAAGTACACACGGCCGGTACAGTGAAACTGCGAATGGCTCATTAAATCAGTTATGGTTCCTTTGATCGCTCCAAACGTTACTTGGATAACTGTGGTAATTCTAGAGCTAATACATGCAAACGAGCGCTGACCCATGCGGGGATGCGCGCATTTATCAGACCAAAACCAATCCGGGGCGGCCCGGCAGCTTTGGTGACTCTAGATAACCTCGGGCAGATCGCAAGTCCTCGTGACGGTGACGAGACATTCGAATGTCTGCCCTATCAACTTTCGATGGTACTTTCTGTGCCTACCATGGTGACCACGGGTAACGGGGAATCAGGGTTCGATTCCGGAGAGGGAGCCTGAGAAACGGCTACCACATCCAAGGAAGGCAGCAGGCGCGCAAATTACCCACTCCCGACTCGGGGAGGTAGTGACGAAAAATAACAATACAGGACTCTTTCGAGGCCCTGTAATTGGAATGAGTACACTTTAAATCCTTTAACGAGGATCAATTGGAGGGCAAGTCTGGTGCCAGCAGCCGCGGTAATTCCAGCTCCAATAGCGTATATTAAAGCTGCTGCAGTTAAAAAGCTCGTAGTTGGATCTTGGGATCGAGCTGGCGGTCCGCCGCGAGGCGAGCTACCGCCTGTCCCAGCCCCTGCCTCTCGGCGCTCCCTTGATGCTCTTAGCTGAGTGTCCTGGGGGTCCGAAGCGTTTACTTTGAGAAAATTAGAGTGTTCAAAGCAGGCCGGTCGCCTGAATACTCCAGCTAGGAATAATGGAATAGGACCCCGGTTCTATTTTGTTGGTTTTCGGAACTGGGGCCATGATTAAGAGGGACGGCCGGGGGCATTCGTATTGTGCCGCTAGAGGTGAAATTCTTGGACCGGCGCAAGACGAACAAAAGCGAAAGCATTT
>JANJGN010004388.1:0-33762 GCA_026770705.1 Isurus oxyrinchus | reverse complement strand
TTAATGCTGTAGGAATCTCAGAGGAGTATAGAAAGTATGGGAGGAATCATCCCAGATTTGCATTAAGTGCGATAGCAGGTGTGAAAAAAACTCATTTTACCTGCTGGCCGCAATGGTGGGTTTTTGCACCGTGTCATCCCATTCCTGGCTCATCCTGCTTTATTAATAATGCATTCATGGGAAACACTCCGGATCGCTGACAGGCAGGCTTAGATTAACCAGCCATGCCATGACTTCAGCGCATCCTCACTCTGGGCATCATATTTAAAGCGCACCAGAGCACATGCTTATTTCATGTCTACAGACCAGGTCTGCTCCAAACCATGAATGACCATGGAAGCAAAGAAGACGCCAGGCCCCAAATTTAGTGACTCCTCTCTGGGGCACCTGCTGGACGCAGTGGAAGGCGTTGTGATGTTTTTTATACCCTGCCTTGGCTGCAGGATGTCCACCAGAGTCACCAATCTAGCCTGGGAGGTGGTGGGAGCGGCGGTCAGTTCCACCAGAGCAGAGGAGGTCAGCCATCCAGTGCAGGAAGAGGATAAATGCTCTTATCCATACCGCAAGGGTAAGTCAAAAACCTCATCTCAACTCACACACCACAAACCCATCACATATCTACAGGGTTCTCACACCTCAAGGGACAACACTACTAACTCTCACACACATACACTCTCACATCTCCATCAGGCTCATATCCTCTGGAATGTCTTCATCCATCCATGATTCTGCTCACCACACAAACATCCCACACAGTGCCATATGTCCCGCTCACACTCTCTCCATCTGTTTTCATGCAGGAGGAGCTGGCTTACAACAGCAGGGAGAAGTCCCAGACCAGGGGTGGAGTGGCCCACATTAGGCCCCCCACTCACTTTGAGGAGTGAGCCATCGCGCTGATTGGTGAGGGCGTGGACCGTGCCTGCAGCGACATTTAGGTCTGCAGCGAACACCCACATGAGGATCCTGAACCGCATTATCCCTCTCTCAATGAAAATGTGAATGCTCTGTTTCCTGCTTTTGACTTTACCGCTGTGCACTAATTATCTCTACTTTCACAGGGTTCACAAGGATCTCTGCCAAGCAACCAGCACTCTCAGCCAGCCTGTCCCTCAATTACATCTAGGTCCCCATCTCCAGCCAAGAGGAGTCCTTCTCCATTGAAGAGCTGGAAATAATCAGCCTGGAAAACCCATCACAGCACTTACCCACACCCTCCATCAGTGCAGAGACATACACCTCGGTGGGACCTAGATCTAGAGCAGGCTTGGGTTCACAATCTGGTGGTCACCGCACAGACACGTGTCCGCAGCAGGAGGAGGCACTCGGGGGACTGCTGGGGAAGAGGCATCTGTGAAGTCAGAGTCAGATGATGAGCCTTTGGATTTAGCCTTCCAACTCACCATTGAGAATCAGCTGAAGGCAGGGGAACATCACGCGGAGCTATTGGAAGCCCTCAACAGTGGCACGCAAGTCAAAGGAGTATGCCCACCTGCTCTCTGATAAAGTGGTGCCTACATCTGTGCACATGGAGGTCTCCATGAGAAGGATGGCAGTTGCCATGGAGACCTTGGTCCAGCTGAATGCAGGGATGTTCACAGACCTGCACTCCATCAAGTTAGCCATGGGTGGTTTCCTGCAGTAGCAACGCAAGAGGGAGACAGGGTGCCTTGATCCAAGTGCAGCAGGACACAGCAGGAATGAGGGCAGGTCAGGTGGGCATTTGGCCCCCCACTTCTCTGATGAGTGCCTCGTCATCCTGCTGGAGGTGGTGGCTGCCAGGAGGGACATCCTTGTCCCCAGGGATGGGAGGAGGGGGGCATCGCACCACACCAAGAGGGCATGGGAGGAGGTGGCAGCCAGGTGAGCAGCCGTGACGTGGTGCAGCATTCCTGGGTGCGGTGCCAGAAGCACTTCAATGACCTGCTGCGTTCAGAAAGGGTGAGTACCATGTTGGCACGAGTCAGTGTGCAGACGTATTAAGGTCTGGCTGTCCCCCAGTGGACCTCAGGGGCGCTGGAGTCTGAGTGCCAACTGTCAATCAGGCTGGAGTTGGCCAAGCGGGTGAACCCTGGCAGCTTGGACTGAGTGCCTTACGGCTGGAGGGCCATGACTTGGAAGTGCCTTACCAGGTGCTCCTCAGCTGCAATAGTGCTGCAGGTATAGATTGGACTAATCAATGCTGTTCTGTTCTTTCAGGAGCAGATGGCCCACAACAATATAGAAAGATCGTGGACTGGTGAAGGCCCAGCTATCCTCCTAATCCTTAAGAGGTATGAGCAAGATGCCCTGGAGATTGAGAGCCAGCACACCCATGTGCAACTGGGTGTGGGGTGGCAGGGGTGCCAGACGAAGGTAAGAGCGCAGTGCACAGAGGTGAGAATTTTGGCTAGTGCAACCTTTCTAGTGTAGTCCCTTCATTGACAGAAGCCTCAAACCTGGAGTCCCAGTTGATCATTGGAAGTCGACAGTATCATGATGCAGATCTCCATTGTCTCACCAGGGTGCCTGGCATGCACAGTGACAGTGTGATGACTTTAACTATTGACATGTCCTTGCTCTCCCTTTTAGGTTCACCAGCAGGCGATCTCCAGACCCCAAAGGGCCGCCCCTGACATGAAGGACCACTGGGCATCATTTGCACTGCTCTCTGAAGCAGGCACCAGCGCAGATACGAGCACCTCGATGGGCATTAGAGCGGCAGCTAGAATGTTGGTGCACATTGCTGAGGGCACTTCACACTCACTTGAGGTGCAGGTGGAGGCAGAGGGTGCTGGCAGTTAGAGGACTGCTGGGGACCAGGATGATGCTCAGTTGAAGGCAGATGATGAGCCTCTGGAGTCGTCCATTAGGCGGCAGATGCTGGATGTCCATCAAGATGTGCAGGAGGATCTGTTAGAGATTCATGAGAGTCTGCCTGCCATGGTCTCCGTTATGGGGTGCCCATTCGAAGCATGAGCACTGCATTGACTGTCATGGCCGAGTGCACTGCCTCCTCCATTGAGAGAGTGGTGACTCTCATGGAGAGGCAGCTCCAGGGACAGAATGAGGGGTTCCTGGGGTTGCGCTCGGACCTGCAAACCCTGACACAGATGGTCAGTCTCCATGTGGGTGATGGATAAGGCACTCTGTATCCCAACAAGGTGCCCATCCATCAATGATGAGCAGGAAGGTCCACAGCGACCTCACGTTGGCGCACGAGCTGCCTGTCATCTCTGCGGGCTCATCTCAGGGTGCTCTGGATGCCGCTTCTCTGCCCCTCCACCGGTGACCGTCGCATCTGATGAGGCTGTGGCGACTGGGGAGATGCCAGCCGTGGCACTGGCTGCTACCTCCCAGGTGGGACCAGCACAGGCTCCACTGGCCAGAGGACGACCGCCAAGGTCATCAAGGCCAACAAGACAGCAGAGTGAGCAGGCTGTCTCCAATGCTGCTGCCAGCATGGAGGGAGAACCTAGACATGGCACTCACAAACATAAGTTAAAGGCACCATGAGCACAAGAGGGACACTTCATGGGTGATTTTATGTTCATTTGTGTTTACTTTATGTATACTGGTCCAATGCTGAATTCCAGGAATGTTTCTATTAAGATTATTGAATTGTCAGACTGACAGAAATTATGGTTTTGTCTTCATGGCCTGAGTATGCTTCACCTTTCTATTTTATTGGTGTGGGGAATGCCAGTTTGTAATGCTAAATGTAGGTGGCTCTGAATTTTATTCTTTGTGTTCAAATGAAAGGGTCCTTTCAGACATCTGGGATGGAGGTGGCAGCCCTGGCATGCATTTGAAGCTGATCTTTGGTAACATAGCTGAAGGGGAGTTGGATCAAAGAGAGTCTGATGTCCCTGCCTCCCTGCAGGTTACAGAGGTCTGCCTCCACGCCCTCAGCATTCTCCTCATCATGCTCCTCTTCAGACCCACTACTGGATTCATCATCTCTAGCCTGTGGAGCTGCCTCAAGATCCTCTTCCTCCAGTGGGTCCCCCCTTGCCAGTGCCAGATTGTCGAGATGCAACCACTATCAGTGACACCCGCTTTGGAGGATATTGTAGTGGATCCCCTGGACTGTTGAGGCATCGGGAGTGCATCTTGAGAAGACCTATAGTCCTCTCGAACACCACCCTTGGGGAGGCATGACTCGTATTGTAACGCTTCTCTGCCTCTGTTCTCGAGTGGCAGAGAGATACCATGAGCCACCTCTTCAATGGAGAGCCCTTGTCACCGAGCAGCCATCCATCCAGTTGGGCTGGAGCACTGAAGAGCCTCAGCACCTGGGAGTGTCTCAAGATGTAAGCGTCATGGGAGCTGCCAGGGTACCTTGCACAGACTTGCAAAATCTGCATCCTGTGGTCACACACTATCTGCACGTTCATGGAGTGGAAGCCCTTCCCGTTGACAAAGGCACCCAGCTGACCCAGTGGCACCTTGATGGCCACCTGTGTGCAGTCGATTGCACCCTGAATGTCTGGGGGCCCAGCAATCATTGCAAAGTGACTCCAAAGAGTCTCTGGCTCACTCAGCCTGGCTGGCCTCGTTTGTACGGTAAAGAATGAAGGTCAGTACCCACCTGAACAGATCTGCTGACACCAACTTGATGCAACTGTGGACAGCTGATTGGGAGATTGCATATAGATCCTGCACTGACCCCTGGAAAGTGCCAGAGGCCACTGTGACCTTCAGAGCCACTGGCCTGGGGTGTCCACCCACACAGTCGGAGCTGATCTCAGGCCCAATCATCTGGAAAATGGAGGTCACTGTCTCCTTTGACAGGCAGGGCCACTTTCGGCATTGCACCTCGGACATATTAAAGAAGCTGCATCGCCGCCTGTAAACCTTGGCAGCAAGATAGTGGCGTTAGGGAACAAAGGGTCTAGGGAGAGGGAGGAAT
Source organism: Isurus oxyrinchus (assembly GCA_026770705.1). NCBI lineage: Eukaryota > Metazoa > Chordata > Chondrichthyes > Lamniformes > Lamnidae > Isurus > Isurus oxyrinchus. Next base: position 28,871 of record JANJGN010004388.1, on the reverse strand, counting down.
TGAAGAAAATCCATCTTAGTAAAAAAAAAATGGTGCTAGAGAAACTAATGGGGTTAAAGGCTGAAAAATCCCCAGGGCCTGATAATGTACATCTCAGAGCACTAAAGGAAGTGGCCCTGGAAATATTGGATGCGTTGGTGGTCATCTTCCAAAATTCTATAGTCTCTGGAGCAGTTCCTACAGATTAGGGGGGTGGCAAATATAACCCCCCTATTTAAAAAAGGAGGGAGAGAAAAAACAGAGAATTACAGACCAGTTAGCCAAACATCAGTAGTGGGGAAAATTCTAGAGTCTATTATAAAAGACATGGTCGCAGAACACTTGGAAAACATTAGGGGGATTAGGCAAAGTCAGCGTGTATTTATGAAAGGGAAATCATGTTTCACTAAACTAGTTGATTAGATAAGAAAGAACCAGTGGATGTGGTGTATTTGGATTCCAAGAAGGCTTTTGATAAGGTCCCACATAAGAGGCTAGTAAGCAAAATTAAAGCACATGGGATTGGGGGTAATATACTGGCGTGGATTGAGAATTGGTTGAAAAACCGGAAACAGAGAGCGGGAATAAATGGATCTTTTTCTGGATGGCAGGCGGTGACTAGTGGTGAACCACAGGGATCGGTGCTTGGGCCCCAGCTATTCACGATGTATATAAATTACTTGGATGAGGGAACCAAATGCAATATTTCCAAGTTTGCTGACGACACAAAACTGGGCAGGGTTGTGAGTTGTGAGGAGGATGCAAGGAGGCTTCAAGGCGATTTAGACAAGTTGTGTGTGGGCAAACACATGGCAGACGCAGTATAATGTGGATAAATGTGAAATGATATGCTTTGGTGTGAAAAGCAGAAAGATAGTGTTATTTAAATGGCGATATATTGGGAAATGTGGATGTACAAAGGGCTCTGGCTGTGCTTGTACACCAGTCAATGAAAGTAAACAGGCAGGTGCAGCAAGCAATTAGGAAGGCAGATGGTATGTTGGCCTTCATTGCAAGAGGCTTTGAGTTCAGAAGAAGGGATGTCTTACTGCAGTTATACAAGGCCTTGGTGAGACGACACCTGGAGTATTGTGTGCAGTTTTGGTCTCCCTACCTAAGAAAGGATATACTTGCCATAGAGAGAGTGCAGCAAAAGTTCACTAGGCTGATACCAGGGATGGCAGGACTGTCGTACGAGGAGAGATTGGTTTGACTGGGCCTGTATTCACTAGAGTTTAGAAGAATGAGAGGGGATCTGATTGAAAAGTATAAAATTCTAACAGAGCTAGACAGACTGGATACAGGGAGGATGTTTCCCCTGGTTGGGGAGTTTGGAACCAAGGGCCACAGTCTCAGGATATGGGGCAGGCCATTTAGGACTGAGATGGGGAAAAATTTCTTCACTCAGAGGGTGGTCAACCTATGGAATTCTCTACCACAGAAGGCTGTGGAGGCCAGGTTACTGAGTATATTCAAGAAAGATATTAATTTTTTTGGATATTAGGGCATCAAGGGGTATGGAGAGAAAGTGGGAATATGGGGTTGAGATAGAGGATCAGCCATGATCATATTGAATGGCAGAGCAGGCTCAAAGGACTCAATGGCCTACTCCTGTTTCTAATTTCTATGTTTGTATATGTTTCTTCTGTAGCCCCTTCCACCTTGGACTACCTGCTGGTCCTGTGCTCCTTGTGCCTGTGCCTCTCCTCCCACAAGTCCCTCCCCTGGAACCTGCATTGGGACACATGGCCTCCTCTCCCTTCTGCCCCTCTTTTCCTCCTTAGAGGCGGTGCCTCCAGCGGAGACTATAATCCCCATTACCAGGATAAGGGAAGGCTGTCTCATATCTGGAAGGGTCCACATGGCCTAAATCCTCTAGGGCCATGGCAGACAGTAATGAGTCCTGAAATGAAGCCAGGAAATGCTAAGAATGAAGCTCTGAACAAAGTTGAAGCTGCCAAGTAGCAATAAGCAACCAGCTGCAAACTATCTCCAACACTCCCACGGATGCAGTGGAGCTAAAACAGGCAACTTTGGCTGTTCCTGACACTGGAGACAGTGTTTCTCCATTTTTTCTATATCACTGTCCATACCTAGCCACCAGACATAACTTTGTGGAGTACCTTAATTTTTGAAATACCAGGATGCGCACAATGAAGCTCCTCCAATAACGGTTGTCTTCCTTATAAAGGGAAAATGACTCTTGCTCCCCATAATAAGATACCATCTTGACAACTCAGTTCAGATCTACGTACAAAAAATGGTTTTAATTCTTCAGAGACTTGTGCATTTGCATTGTGCAATAACTGTACCTGGACTCTTGATAAAATTGGATCCCGATTTGTCCAATTCTTTCTCTGTCTCACACAGACTGGTGAAGAGTCCAGGAGATTCAACACAAATACCACATCTTGAGATACTGGAACATGTGTAATATTATTACGCAAAGTTAGGTGACTGAGGGGGTCTGCATTTGTTATATGTACATCTGGACGGTGCATAAACGTGTATTCACATGCCAACAAAATTAAAGCCCATCTTTGAATTCTAGCAAAGGCCACTGGCGGGATTGCCTTAAGCAACCCCAACAGTGGTTTGTGATCTAACACTATGGTGAAGTGATGCACATGCAAATATTGATGGAGCTTCTTAACTCAAAATGTGACAGATAAGCCTTCTTTTTCAATTTGAGAGTAACCTTTCTCGGCTGCAGAAAGGCTTCTGGAGACATAGCCTATCTTCCATCTTGTGTGACAATATTGCTCCCACTCCATAGGGAGATGTACCATATGTGAGTATCAATTTCTTAGATGGGTCATAGTGCAATAGCAGACACGCGAATGTAAAAGCTTCTTGATTCTTGTGAAAGCTTCCTCTTGCTGTGCTTTCCAGGACCATCTGTGATTCTTCTTCAGTAATAAGTGTAAAGGGGTTAACACTGTAGATAGCTTAAACAAGAATCAACTGTAATAGTTTATCATGCCCAAAAAAGACTTGAGCTGCATGTTGTTGATAGGAGAGGGCGCTTCCTTGATTGCCCTGACTTTCTCCTCTAATGGATGCAACACTTGGGCATCCATTCGATGAATCAGATATGCAACTTCCTTTGCTAGGAAAGTGCACTTTCTTAAAATGAATGTCAAAAATTTCTTCAGAACTTTTTCCAAGTTTGCCACATGTTCTGAATCTGTAGGTCCTGTGATTAGGACTTTGTCCAGGTACACTATAACTCAGGGAGGTCCTTGCACTTTCCACTTTCCACTTTGGAAAATTGCACAAGCATGTGACACATCAAAGGATAGGTGTGTATATTGTACTGGCCTTGTGTGTGTTTATGGTGACATAACTTCTTGACATGTTGTCCAGCTCGAGCTGTTGGTAGGCATGGCTCATGTCCAGTTTAGTGTAGAATCTTCCTCCTGCAAGTTTAGCATTCAGATCTTCATTCCTTGAGTTTGGATATTTGTCTAATTTCACAGCCTTGTTTACAGTTAATTCATAATCCTCACAAATGTGAATGATTTGGCCTGGTTTTATCACAGGTTCTATAGGCACTGCCCATTCTGAAAATTGGACTGTCTGGATTATTCTTAACTTCTCCAAACAACATAGTTCCACATCTACCTTCTCCTTTAGGGCATAAGGCGCAGTCTTGCCTTAAAAAACGGGTGTTACTTCAGAGCCCACATGTATTTTAGCTTGTAGACCTTTGATTTTCCCCTACTCATCTCGGAATACTTTTTCAGCAACTCTGGAATTTCTCCAGTCCTGATCTGAAAAATTTCTGACCAGCTTAGTTTGATTTCTTTCAACCAATGACAGCCCAGAAGGTTCGGTCCTTCTCCTGTTACAACAATTATTGGCAGCTGAGCTGTCTGTTGCCTGTACGATACAAGTACAAAGGTGATGCTTTTCACCAATATTGCTTCTTCTGTCTATGTTTTTAACTGAGCAGCAGCATTCTCCAAACTCAATGGCTGGGTGCCTTCTCTGAGGTATTTAAAGATATGTTCTCCCACCACTGTGGTCAATGCTCCTGTGTCAACCTCCATGACCAAAGGCTTTCCATTTACTTGAAGCGTAACAGTGATTGGTTCAGTTTCCCTGGCCTTCAGATTGTGTAAGGAATAAATGTCAGCATTAATATCTTATGGTTCATCTATATTGTGCATTTCATTTAACTTGACCTGCTGTCTGAATGGCTGTTTTGACCTAGTCCTACACTGTTTAACAACATGCCCTTTTTTGTGGTAGTAGTGGCTTTCTGCCTCTTTAAATCTGCAGACTTCAGGTGCATGATTTCCTCCACAATGGTAATACTTTAACTTCTGGATTACTGGTTTGTTTCCAGTGTTTCCTTTTGTTTTTCTAGCAGTAGGGACCATGTCCTGCTTCGCAGTTGCCTCCCTGATCTACGCACCATGCCCAGCAGCAGGTTCCTGCCCTAACTGCAGAACGGTGCCATGTTGCACACACTGCAAAGCCTGCAAGTCCCTCTTAGCGTTCTCCATTGCTAGCGCTATGTCCATGGCGTGCTTCAGGTCTATCTCAACTTCTGCAAGCAAATGGCGCTAAATGGCATTGTTGTTTATGCCACACACCAAACGATTTCACAACTTGTCAGTTATAGCATCACCAAAATCACAGTGCTCCGTTAACTATTTTAACTTTTCGATGTATGTTGTGATTGACTCACTTATTCGAGAGTTAAACCTAAATCTTTGCATGATCACTGAGGGTTTAGGCTGAAAATTTCCCTTCACAGTGTTCTAGCTCAGTAAAAGGTCTGGAATTTGGTGCGTTCAGAGCCATCAAACTATGGATTAGGCTATATGTTTTGCTCCTGCAGACACTTAGGACACTTAAACACTTCTGTTTCTCCTCCACCGTTATTTTGTTAGCCATAAAGTAGATACCTAACCACTCTATCTTCTGACTCCAGTCCTTGACAGATGAGTCACACAGGTCAATTCAGCCAAAGAGAGGCATTGCTCATGAATATACTTCTCTTTCTTCCCTTGAAATAAATCGAATTACTCACAGTCATGAGGCGATTTGCTGCAACGGCGCTATTTATCCTCGTCATCAACTGTAATAGACTTCGAATTCGGGGCTGGTTTCTTGTAAGAAACAGTAAACTTTATTTACAGACTCCTGGTGAGGCTACATGCTTGTTCCAAGACCAAGGCTAAAAGGCTCTGCCCCTAAGGTTCCCCAAATAAAGGGCTAATTCATTGATACAGTCACATAACTGTAAGAAATTGTTTAACTTACATCTACAGATACTAGGTCAGGGGATAAATCAATATCTACAGAATAGATCAAGTAGTGGCAGACATTTAAGGAGTTATTTCAAAATACTCAGAATAAGTATATTCCCATCAAAAAGAAAAATTCTAAGGGGAGGGCCAACCATGCGTGGTTAACTAAAGAAGTTAGGGAAAGCATCAAACTTAAAGAAAAAGCATATAACTGTGCAAAGCTGAGTGACAGGTCAGATGATAGGTCAGAATATAAAGAACAGCAGAAAATAACAAAAGCTAGCTGGAAATGTAAAAATGGATAGCAAGAGTTTCTACAGGTATTTAAACAGGGAAAGAGTAGGTAAAGTGAGTGCTGTATTGCTAGAGAGTGAGAATGGGGAGCTAAAAGTAGTTAATATGGAAATGGTGGATGAAATATACACATTATTTTGCTTCTGTCTTCACTATAGAGGATACAAAAAAAATTCCAATAATAGCTGTAAATCAGGAGATGGAGGGGAGAGAGGAACTTAGTGAAACTGCAATCACCAGGGAAGTGGTACTGAGAAAACTGATGAAGTTGCAGACTGACAAGTCTCTGGGTCCATCTGGACTTCATCCTAGAGTCTTAAAAGAGGGGCTTAAGAGGTAGCAGATGCATGGTTGTTAATTTTCCAAAAGTCAGTCTATTCTGGAAAGGTTCCATCAGACTGGAAAGTAGCAAATATAATCCTTCTATTCAAGAAGGGAGAGAGGCAAAAAACAGGAAACTATAGGTCAGCTAGCTTGATATCTGTTGTGGGGAAGGTATTAGATTTAATGATTGATCATTAAAAAGGGTATAGAAAAGCTCAAGGTAATTGGGAAAAGTCACCATGTTTTATGAAATGGGAGTTCTTTGAAGGGGTAACATATATGGTTGGATAGAGGGGAGCCTGCAGACGTCCTGTACTTGGATTTCCAGAAAACATTTAATAAGGTGCCACATCAAAGATTATTGTGGAAAATAAAAGCTCATAGTGTAGGGGGTAACAAATTAGCCTAGATAGAACATTGGCTGGTTGGCAGAAAACAGAGAACATGCATAAATGGGTATTTTCTTGATTGGTAGGATGTGAAGAGTGGAGTCCAACAGGGGTCTGTGCTGGGGCCTCAGCTTTTTACAATTTACATTAATGACTTAGATGAAGGGAGTGAAGGCATGGTGGCTAAATTTGCAGATGACACAAAGATAGGTAGGAAAGTATGTTGTGAAGAAGACATAATGAATTTGCAGACGAATATAGATCAGTTGAGTGAGTGGGCAAAAATCTGGCAGAAGGAATATAAAGTGGGAAAATGTGAAGTTTTTCACTTTGGCAGGAAGGATAAAACAGCAGAGCATTACTTAAATGGAGAATGACTGCAGAATTCTGAGGTGCAGAGTGATCAAGGTGTTCTCATGCATGAGTCACAGAACGTTAGGTAATGCATGTAATTAAGAAGGTTAATGGAATGCTATCCTTTATTATGAGAGGAATTGAACATAAAAGTAAGGATGTTATGCTTCAGTTATGCAGGGCATTTGTGAGACTGCACCTCGAATATTGTGTGCAGTTTTGGCCTTCTTATTTAAGTGCATGGGAAGCCGTTCAGAGGAGGTTTACTAGACTAATATATCGAATGAGTGGGTTGTCTTAACAGAATAGGTTGGACAGGCTGGGCTTGTATCCACTGGAGTTGAGAAAAGTGAGGTGACTTGATTGATTAAAATTAGGGGTCGTCCTTGTAGATGGGGAGAAATTTTTTCTCTCAGCGGGTTGTGAGACTTTGGAACTGTCCACGTCATAAGGTGTTGGATGCAGGGTCACTGAATATTTTTAAAGCAGATGCAGATGGATTCTTGTTAGGCAAGGGAATCAAAGGTTAACGAGGGTAGATGGGAATGTGGAACTCGAAACACAAATAGTTCAGCCATGATCTTATTGAATGGTGGAGCAGGTTCAAGGGGCTGAATGGCTTACTCCTGCTCCTATTTTGTATGTCTCTAAGTTTGTATACAAAAACAGGAATGTAATGTTGGAATTGTCTAAAATGCTAGTTTGGCCACAGCTAGGATTTTATGCACAGTTCTGGTCACCACATTGCAGGAAGGACATAATTTCTCTGTAGAGAGTATAGAGGAGATTTACAAGAATGTTGTCAGGGCTTGAAAATTGCAGCAAGATTGGATAAGCTGCAGATGTTTTCCTTGGAACTGAGGATGAGAGGTGATCTGACTGAGGTGTACAAGATTATGAGGAGCCTAGGTAAGTAAACGGGGATGCCCAGTTTCCCCTAGCAGAGGGGTCAATTACCAGGGGGCACAGATTTAAGGTAGAAGGAATAGGAACGGTGCAGTCACAATGTTGGGGGTTTACTATAGGCCCCCCAATTGCTGTCGAGAGATTGAAGAATAGTTATGTAGGCAGATTTTGGAAAGATGTAAAAGCAATAGGGTTGTTGTGGTAGGTGATTTTAACTTTCCTTATAATGACTTGGAATCACTTAGTGTTAGGGATTTGATGTTGCTGAATTTGTAAGGTGCATCCAGGAGGGCTTCCTGAGACAATATGTGGACAGTCCAACTAGGGAAAGGGCAATACTGGACCTGGTGTGAGGGAATGAATTCAGCCAGGTGGTCAAAGTTTCAGTAGGGGAGCATTTCGGGAAAAGTGACCATAATTCAGTAAGTTTCAAGTGCTGGTGGATAAGGATAACAGGAGTCCTTGGATTAAGGTCTTAATTGGGGGAAGGCTAATCATAACAATGTTAGGCAGGAACTGAGAAATCTAGACTGGAGGAGGATGTTTGAGGGCAAATCAACAACTGACATGTGGGGGGCTTTCAAATGTCAGTTGATAAGAATTCAGGACCAGCATGTTCCTGCTAGGATGAAGGATAAGCATGGCAAGTTTCAGGAACCTTGGATAATGAAGGATATTGTGAGATTACTCAAAAAGAAAAGGGAAGCATTTGTAAGGGCTAGAAGGCTGGGAACAGAGGAAGCCCGTGGAGAATATAAAGAAAGTAGGAAAAAACTTGAGCAAGGTGTCAGGAGAGCTAAAAGTAATTGGCAACCAGGATTAAGGAAAATCCCAAGGCCTTTTATACATATGTAAAAAGCAAGAGGGTCACCAGGGAAAGGATAGGCCCACTCAGGGACAGAGGTGGGAATCTGTGTGTGGAGACAGAAGAAATGGGAGATATACTAAATGAGTACTTCTCATCAGTACTCACCAAAGAGAAGGACTTAGTGGCCGATTTGTCTAGGGAAGAGTGTGTAGATAGCCTGGATCATGTTGAGATCAAAAAAGAGGAGGTGTTAGGCATCTTGAAGAATATTAAGGTGGATAAGTCCCCAGGGCCAGATGGGATCTACCCCAGAGTATTGAGGGAGGCAAGGGAGGAGATTGCTGGGGCCTTGACAGAAATCTTTGCATCCTCACTGGCTACGTGTAAGGTCTCAGAGGACTGGAGAATGGCCAATGTTGTTCCATTGTTTAAGAAGTGGAGCAGGGATAATCCAGGAAATTACAGGCCTGTGAGCCTTACGTCAGTGGTAGGGAAATTATTGGAGAAGATTCTTCATGACAGGATTTCCTACCCTTTGGAAGCAAATGGGCGTATTAGTGAGAGGCAGCATGGTTTTGTGAAGGGGAGGTAGTGTCTCACTAACTTGATCGAGTTTTTCGAGGAAGTGACAAAGATGATCAACGATGGAAGGGGCAGTAGATGTTATATACATAGATTTCAGTAAGGCCTTTGACAAGGTCCCTCATGGCAGACTGGTACTGAAGGTAAAGTCGCATGGGATCAGAGGTGAGCTGGCAAGATGGATACAGAATTGGCTTGGTCATAGAAGACAGAGGGTAGCAGTGGAAGGGTGCTTTTCTGAATGGAGAGCTGTGGCTAGTGGAGTTCCGCAGGGATCAGTGCTGGGACCTTTGATGTTTGTAGTATATGTAAATGATTTGGAGAAAAATGTAACTGACCTAATTAGTAAGTTTGCAGATGAACTAAGGTTGGAGGAGTTGCAGATAGTAAAGAGGATTGTCAAAGTATACAACGGGATATAGATTGGTTGGAGTCTTGGGCGGAGAAATGGCAGACGGGGTTTAATCCAGACAAATACGAGGTAATGCATTTTGGAAGGTCTAATACAGGTAGGAATTATGCAGTAAATGGCAGGAACTCAAGTGCATTGACAGGCAGAGGGATCTGGGTGTACAGGTCCACAGGTCACTGGAAGTGGCAACACAGGTGGATAAGGTAGTCAGGAAGGCATATGGCATGCTTACCTTCATCGCCAGGGGTATTGAGTATAAAAGCTGGGAAGTCATGCTGCAGCTGTATCGAACCTTGGTTAGGCCACACTTGGAATATTGCGTGCAATTCTGGTCACCACATTACCAGAAGGATATGGAGGTGTTGGAGAGGGTGCAGAGGAGGTTTACCGGGATGCTGCCTGGTCTGGAGGTTATTAGCTATGAGGAGAGGTTGGAGAAACTCAGATTGTTCTCACTAGAGCGACGGAGATTGAGGGGCAACTTGATAGAAGTTTACAAAATTATGAGTGGCATGGACAGAGTAGATAGTCAGAAGCTTTTTCCCAGGGTGGAAGAGTCATTTACTAGGGGACATAGATTTAAGGCGAGAGGAGAAAACTTTAGAGGAGATGCGGGGCAAGTTTTTTACGCAGAGGGAAGTGAGTGTCTGGAATTCGCTGTTAGAGGAGGTGATGGAAGCAGGTACGATAGTGGTGTTTAAGCGGCAGCTTGACAAATACATGAATAGGATGGAAATAGAGGGATACGGACCCCGGAAGTGCAAAATGTTTTAGTTGACAGGCAATATGATCGGCGCAGGCTCGGAGGGCTGAAGGGCCTGGTCCTGTGCTGTACTTTTCTTTGTTCTTTCTTTGTTCTTTGATTAGTGAGAAATGAGGAGAAACCTCTTCACCCAGCATGGTGGGTGTTTGGAACTCGCTGCCTGGTTTGGTGATGGAGGCAGAAACCCTCAACTCATTTAAAAGGTACCTGGATCATAGAAACATAGGAACATAGAAAATAGGAGCAGGAGTGGACCATTCGGCCCTTCAAGCTAGCTCTGCCATTCATAATTATCATGGCTGATTATCCAACTCAGTAGTCTGTTCCCATTTTCTCCCCATATCCTTTGATTCCTTTCTCCCCAAGAGCTATATCTAACTCCTTCTTGAAATCAAACAATGTTTTGGCCTCAACTACTTTCTGTGGTAGCGATTTCCAAACCAGCAAGGCTACGGACCGGGTACTGGAAGGTAGGATTAAAATGGGCAGCTAATTTTTTTTTGTCTTCTTTATTGGCTGGAGCAGACACGATGGCCTTAACTTCATCTTTCTGTGCTGTATCTTTTCTATGGTTCTAAGTTGAACTTGTATAAGACACTATAAGACAGTTCAGCTTCAGCTGGAGTAGCATCCAGTTTTGAACAGCACATTTTGGGAAAGATATGAAGGCATTGGAGAGAGTGCAGAAAAGATTCACGACAATGGGTTCAGGAATGAGACATTTCAGTTATGACAATAGATTGGAGAAGTTAGGACTGTTTTCCTTGGAGAAAAGAAGTCGGATATGAGTTTTGATAGAGGCATTTAAAATCATGAGGTGTCTGGACAGAATAGATAGGGAGAAACTGTTCCCACTCATGAAAGGATTGAGAACTGCAGTGAGCTGATGCTTGAGAGGGATGGGAGGAAGGGGCCAGCCCCTTCAAACCAAGCAGGTGTGGATGATAGCCAAGGAAGTCAACAGCACCTAGATGAAGTGTAGTCCCTTGAACCTGGATACAATGCTCCAAGAGGACCCAGGAGCTTGAGAGAGCAGGAAACATTAGTGGCAAAACATTTTCAGCTCTCCAACTCCACACTGTCTGACTTCCACGGCATTTTCCTGCAGCACCAGGAGGACCCAGAGGCAGTCAGCAGCACTTGGAAGAGCTATCCAATTCAGTCCAGTCTGTAACTCCTTAGCAGAGCAGTTGTGTTCTGAGAGGAATTAAAGTGTGGCATCACAGGAAAACAGGTAAGTGATTGTTGGTGAATATTTTGCTCATTTATCTTTCAAAATGTGTGTAATTTATACATAATTGCAAGGTTTTGGGAGTTAAGTAAGTTTTTCCATTCGCAGTAAAGGTTATTGGGAATAAATTAATTAAGAAAAATAAAATAAATGACAGATAATAAAATGGCAGATGATTGCAGAATGTAGAATTTCCTGGATGTCAGTATGATCCAGGGTAAACACGTCTGCAGTAAAAGATTGCGGCTTAAGGAGCTTCAGCTCAAAGCCAGCTGAAGCCGAGACGCAGACACTGCGATGCAACAGGAAGGGGGAAGGTTACCTGGACACCTTGTGCCAGGAAGCAGTCTCACCCCTTAGGATAGAGTCTTCTGATTTGGTCTGTGTTCAGGGACAGGACGGTGTGACAGGTATGGGGACCCAGAGGTAGAAATGGAGGAAGCTCAGCCTTTGTAGTTGTCCAATAGGTTTGAGGTGCTTGCAACCTGTATGGAGATGGTGATCATTGTATTGTAGGCTTTAGGATGATGATAGAAAAGGACAAAAGACAATCCAGAGTAAGAAAAACTAACTGGACGAGAGCCGACTTCGTTGGGGCAAGAAAGGAGCTGGGCCAGATAGACTGGAAGGAAAGATTGACAGGAAAAACTGTAGCTGTAACAATGGGATACCTTCAAAAAGGAATTGGTTTAGGCACAGTCAAGGTATATTCCATTGAAAGGGATAGGTAAAGCAAACAAACCCAGAACTCCCTGGATGATAAAGGAGATAGAAATTAAGATAAAGAAGAAAAGGTGCGCTCATGACAAGTGTCAAGTAGAAAATATAATTGAGTACCAAAAGGAATACAGAAGGGAAGGTGAAAAAGCATATTAGAGAAGCGAAGAGATTATGAGAAAAGATTGGCAGCCAACATAAAGGGGAATCCCAAAGTCTTCTGTAGGCATATAAATAGTAAAAGGATGGTAAAGGGAGGAGTAGGGCCAATTAGGGACCTAAAAGGGAATGTACACATGGACGAAGGGGCCATGGCTGAGGTATTAAATGAATACTTTGCATCCATCTTTACCAAGGAGGTAGATGCTACCTAGGCCATAGTGCCAAATGAAGAAACTCTGTCACTAAAAGGGTTCAAAATTGATAGGGAGGAAGTATTGGTACTTAAAGTCGATTAGACACCAGGACCGGACGCAATGCATTCAAGGATATTGAAGGAAGCGAGAGTAGAAATTGCTGGGACACTGACCATAATTTTTCAGTCTTCGCTAGAAGCAGGGGAAGTGCCAGAGGATTGGAGAATTGCAAACATTATGCCCTTGTTCAAAAAATGTTGTAAGGATAAACCCAGTAATTACAGACCAATCAGTTTAACATCAGTGGTGGGCAAGATTCTAGAAACAATTATTCAGGATAGAATTTGTAGTCACATGGAAAAATATGATAAGGAAGAGCCAGCATGGATTTCTAAAGGGAAAAATCGTGTTTAACTAACTTACTGGAGTTATTTGAAGAGATAACCGAAAAGGTTGATGAGGTTAATGCTGTTGATGTTGTGTACATGGACTTTCAAAAAGCATTTGATACAGTGCCACACAACAGGCTTGTGAGAAAAGTTATTGCTCATGGAATAAAAGGGACAGTAGCAGCATGGATACAAAATTGGCTGAAAAATAGGAAACAGAGAGTAATGGTCAATGGATATTTTTCAGGCTGGAAGAAGGTTTGCAGTGGAGTTCCTCAGGGGTTGGTACTGGGACCCTTACTCTTCCTGATATATATTAATGATCTAGATCTTGGTGTGCAGAGGACAATTTCAAAGTTTGCAGATGATATGAAGCTTGGGAGTGTTGTAAACAGGGAGGAGGACAGTGTAGAACTTCAAGAGGACATAGACAAGTTGGAGGAGTGGACAGATGGGTGGCAGATGAAGTTCAATGTGGAAAGTGTGAGGTGATGCATTTTGGTAGGAAGAACATGGACAGACAATATAAAATAAGGGGTGAAATTTTGAAGGGGGTGCATGAGCAAAAAGACCTGGGTGTATATGTGCATAGATCATTGAAGGTGGCAGTACGGGTACAAAGAGCATATAGAATCCTGGGCTTTATTAATAGGGGGATAGAGTACAGGGAAGTTATGCTGAATTTATATAAGACACTCGTCAGACCTCAGAAGGAATGTTGTATACAGTTCTGGGCACCACATTATAGGAAGGATGTAAACTTAATGGAGAGAGCACAGAAGAGGTTTACAAGAATGGTTCCCATGATGTGAAGCTTCAGTTATGAAGATAGATCGGAGAGATTGGGACTATTCTCCTTGGAGAGAAGAAGGCTAAGAGGAGATTTGATGGAGATGTTCAAAATCATGAGGGGGCTGGACAGAGTAGAGAGGGAGAAGCTGTTCCCACTCATAAAAGGATCAAGAACGAGAGGGCACAGATTTAAATGGATATGTAAAAGAAGCAACTGTGACATGAGAAAAATCTTTTTCACACAACAAGTGATTTGGGTCTGGAATGCACTGCCTGGAAGTGTGATGGAGGTAGTTTCAATCAAGGCATTCAAGAGGGAATTGGATGATCATTTGAATAGAAGCAATGTGCAGAGTTACAGGGAAAAGGCAGGGCAATGGCACATGGTCATAATGCTCATTTGGAGAGCCCATGTAGATACAATGGGCCGAATGGCTTCCTTCTATGCCATTAAAATTATGTGATTCTGTGATTCTGTGAAGTGGGGCTGCAGAATGGATGAGCAAACTGATCATGGCACTATGGTACAAGAGGCCATCAAAGCTGGGGGAGTAATTAAGAATGTAGTGGTAGTAGGGGACAGTATAGTCAGGATGAATTGACACAGTTCTCAGCAGCCAAGAATGAGAGTCCAGACAGCTGTGTTGCCTGCCCGGTGTCGGGGTTCGAGACATCTGCTCGGGACTAGAGAGAAACTTGCTGTAGACAGAGCAGGATCCATGTTGTGGTGCATGTAATTACCAAGACATAAGTAGGACTGGGGAAGAAGTTTTGCTTAGGGAATATGAGCAACTAGGGACTAAATTAAAAATCAGAACCTTTTACACGATAATTTCTGGATTATTACATAAGCCATGAACAAATTGGCTTAGGGTAAATAAGGTTAGAGAGTTGAATATATTGCTCAAAGATCAGTATGGGAGAAATGGGTGTCATGAAATGGATTCATGGGCCACTGGCATCAGTACAGGGAAAGTGGGATCTATATTGTTGAGACGACATTCACCTGAACTGTGCTGGGGTGAGTGTTCTGGCTAGTTGTATAACTAGGGCAGTAAAGAAGGCCCCGTCTACTGCTTTAAACCAAATAGTGGGGATGAGGGATCAAGTATGGGAATATATGATCAACTAAAGAGAGAGGACAGGGTAAGGGTGCAAGGTAGCGATAAGAGAAGTGATCAGTGGGAGGAAGGGACAGAGCAAAAAAATTTAAAAGTGCGCCAGCAGATAATGACATAGATTGCAAAAATGGTAAAAAGACAGAGTTAAAGGCTCTGCATCTGAATGCATGTAGCATTTGTAACAAAACAGATGAACTGACAACTCAGATAGAAATAAATATGTATGATCTCATAGCCAGAGACAAGACTGCAAGATGACAAAGACTCGGACCTGAACATTTACTTTATGTACTTTATGTTGTAATATGCCTTTAAGCATTAGCAACATGCCATCACGAGAGGGTAAGTGTGTCATGTGATCCAGCCTCAGTTTCTCTTTGGCCAGGAGCAGGACACAGCACACACAGCTCTGCAGCTTATGTCTTCAAGTTTTCTATCCATGTATATATGTTTCCATGTGCCTAGTTTAAATAAATGAACCCACAACATGTTTACTTAATCCTTATGAGTGATTGGTGCCTTTATATCATTATAAAATCATGACATGGGGTTCAGTGGTAGTAAAACAGCATGGCCGCAAGATTAAGTACAGGTACGACATGATGAACAGAGTTAGATTGTGCTACACTGCAACAGATGCCCCTCAACGTTCTGGTCAGACCACAATGGAGTTTGCAGCATTGGAGAGAGTTGAGATCACAGCACATAGCCTGTTAGTTCAGTGACTCATACAGCGGATGAGCAAACTGATCATGGCACCATAGTGCAGGAGGTCATTCAAGCGAAAGGACTAAATAAGAACGTATTGGTAGTCGAGCACAGTCCGATGTCTTTGTGATAGAGTGTGAATATTAAAGAACTATGATTGTGCAATACATGTTTGGCAGGCACATATTAGTGTTAAATTAAATAAACCCACAACCCCGGCTTTACAGGGAGGGAAAAACAACCCAGGTACAAAACAAAAATGATGAAGAATTATGTGGGGCCCCACCACCCACCTTTAACCGAGAGTACAGACAGATGTGTTACCTGCCCAGTGTCAGTGTTCGGGAGCTCTGCACGGGACTGGAGAGAAACTTGCAGTGGATGGGGCAGGATCCAGTTGTTGTGGTCCACATAGGCACCAGGGACATAAGTAGGACTAGGGAAGAGGTTTCGCTTAGGGAATATGAGCAGCTATGGGCGACCATCGAGAGGATCAGCATCAGGTTAGCGAGGGATCTGGTATGGGCCAGATCGATAGCAAGCAAGGGAGGGTCAAACAAAAAAAATACAAACAAAACCGTCATAAAATGGAGCCAGAGAAGATTGCAATTATAGAAGATTATTTTGAGAGATGCTGAACAATAAACTGAATAAAACAAGGAAGAAGGTCAAAGGGATTTTGCCAAAGTGCCCACAGAATTCCCGAATTTGAATTCAGATGCACCTGACCAACTATCTGAATTCGGAATGTGTAAACAGGGTACAGAGCTATGGTTTCTTGATTCAGGTGTATCTGAACCAGACAAGCAAGCCATAAAAATTCACACAGCAATTGGGAATGAAAGTCTACACAGGCTGAACATGTTAGGATTTGCAGCGTAAGAGCTAAAGGATCTCAAAAAAGATATGGGCCTGACTCTCACGAAGTCGGGCACGCAGTTGGCCCAAATGCATGTAAAATTGCTTGAAAAGAGGCTGGGTGTGTGTCCTGACATCATTGCGCACGTGTGCAATATTGAGGTCAGCAGGCACGTGCAGAGGTTGGACCAGCGCCCACTGACAATTGACGGGCCAATTAAAGCCATTAAAAAGCCAATCGACCACAATTTTACATTGCTCGTGTGATTTTTAGTTCGTCGCAGGGACAAAATGGGCGGGCAGAATTCACATTTTAATCATTTCCTTATCCGTGGGTGAGATGAAAGGCCCTTGGGACAGCAGCACTTTCTCTGTCATTATCATTTTGTTGCTGTGTGAGTACAGAATCGTTCCAGAGTTTCTTTGTATCTTGTCTGATTGTCAAGCCTGCCTTTCAGCGTCTCAGGTCCTCACCTTCCCTGGAAGGTTCCCCTGAGTATTGTAGCACGGAGCTCCCTCATTTTCAAGGCTCTGCTCCTCTGCATCCCATCTAATGGGGATAGTGTATTCTGCTGGTGGAACCTCCTCTGAAGAGGAAGAGAGGGGCAGGAGAGAGTGGAGACCAGGTGGGCATGAGCAGTGTCCCATGGACAGTCCTGGAAGAGGAGAGGCAGAGGCTCAGTTGGTGCAGAGACAGCAGGGAGGCCAAGGCAGGAGGGCATGCCGAAGCTGCCACTACCCAACAGCTAGAGTGTTCAGGCAGCGCTCCAATGACCTCCAGATGTCCGAGGTCCAGTGCTGCAGGAGGCTCCACCTCTCCAGGAACATAGTGACAGGAATATGTCACATGATATGTCTGGAAATCACCTCTAGCTGCATGGGTGGACACCTTATGCCGGTGGTTTTGAAGGTCACAGTGGCCCTCAGCTTCTCTGCCTCCGGTTCTTTTCAGGGCTCAGTGCGGCATTTCTCAATCAGCTGCTCACAGTTGTGTCAAGCTCATGACTGATGCTATCTTTAGACACCTCCTCACGTTCATCCACTACTAGACAGATGAGGTGAGCCAGGCAGAGAGAGCATGAGGCTTTGCTGCGATGGTTGGTTTCCTCCACATCCAGGGGGTAATAGAAGCACTCATGTGGCACCAGCAGTTGAGCCGGGAGCTTTCATCAACAGAAAGGAGTTCCACTCAATGAATGATCAGATCGTCTGTGACCACAGGGCACCGATTCTCCAAGTTTGTGCCCGTTACCCTGGGAGCTCACATGTCGCTTATATCTTGCGACACTCACAGGTACCAAGGCTGTTTGTGGCTCCTGCATGAATGGATGGGTGGCTCCTGGGTGACAAAGGCTATCCCTTGAAGAGGTGGCTCTTGATCCCACTCCATCAACCAAGAACAGAGGCCGAGGAGAGTTACAACAGAAGCCTTGCCTCCACAAGGGTGGTGGTGGAGAGGACCATTGGGCTGCTGAAGATGTGCTTCAGATGCCTGAAGCTGTCAGGGGGAGCATCACAGTGTCCTCCAGAGCATGTCTCTCTCATAGTCTCCACATGCTGTGCCTGCACAACCTGGCTCTGACAAGGGGGCCCCACTAGAAGCTGAGGAAAGTGAGGGAGCTCCACAGGCCACGGAGGATGATTCAAGTGATGGCTCAGAGGAAGAGTCTGGGGAGGTGCAGTGTGAGGACCTCGAGGCAGAGGACAAGAACCTTCATGGAAGCAGGGACACCAGGATGCTTTGATCCAGCAAACCTCCAGCTAGATATCCAAGGCACCGATTCCTCATCAAGCTAATGGCACTGTCTCCTTTGCTAACAATAAATAAGAATCCAACCCAGTATGACAGCACCACACAAAGCCATACTTTTACAAGCTGGTGCTGCATCTGGCACCTATTCATACCATCCAGACAACTCAGCTCATTTAAGTCAAATAAGTGGCACTTAACATGATCAAACAAAGGACAAACAAAATGTCCACCCCTAACAGAAGAGTCAAAATAATTAATGCAAAAAATGTCACCCATGACAGTGCCCCTGCTTTGCTCAAGGTGCCTTCAACTTACTTTTGCGGGTGCTGCATCTTGGTGCCCACACCCGCCTCCTCGCTGTCAGTGATATTGGAGGCAGCCTGCTGGCTCTGCTGTCCTGGTGGCCCTGATGGTCTTGGAGGTTATCTTCTGGCCACTGGAGAGGAGTAGGCTCTGCCTGGGAGGGGGTGTCCAGCCGCATAGCTGGGCATTCCTCATCAGATGCAGCAGCCACTGGCAGACGGGTGGAGGAGCTGGTACCCTCATCCAGAACGCCCTGAGAGAAGCCCACAGAGATGACAGGCAGCTCATCTGCCCGTGTCAGGTGCATTTGCACCTCCCTGCTCATCAATGATGGACAGGGACCTAGCAGTGAGACTACTCCAGGAACACGTGAGCCTGCTCCTGAAGCTGCCTCTCCACTCTCTCAATGGAGAGCTTTGCGCTCGGTGTTAAGTGTCAATGCAGAATTCATGCTCTACATGGACTCCTCCATGAAGGAAACCATGGCACACAGACTCTCATGGATCTGCGCCAGAGCTCTTTGCACATCTCACTGGACATCCAGCATCTGCCGCCTGATGGATGACTCCAGATGCTCCTCGTCTGCCTCAGATGCAGCATGGTGCTGGCCTCCAGCTGTGCCCCCACTGTCAGCTCCCTGGAAACCCTCTGCCTCTGCCAGCTCCTCATGTTGAGTGTGTGTACTCTCACAACTGTGCATTACCCACGGAACCGAATAATGCCCGCTGACGTGTGAGTATCTGTGCTGGTGCCTGGTTCAGAGAGATGGTGTGACACTGGTGCTAGTGTGCTGTCTTCCTTGGAGCTCAATGGGGTTTCCTCAGTGTCGCCGGCTTCTCCTGCAGATGGCGCAGCTGTGGAAGGAAGACAAGAGAAAAGTAAATTCAATTATCAAAATCACTATGTTTGCTAGGTGGGCTGAGAAGACAGTGGAGACCTACTGCATGATGCCATCTGCATTGGAGCTTCAGTGGGCTCTCTGGCTATGACATTTCAGTTTCTGATGAGAGGAGCCCATTATGTTTCCAGTACCCACTGTACACACATCTGTCACCTGCACTCTTAACTTCAGCCAAGACCCCTGCCTCACCATGACCAGAGGACTGAGCTGGCCAGTGGCATTCCAGTTCCAGTGTATCACTCTTGTGCTTTGTGAAGATGCACAGATTTGGCACTCCTCCAACTGTTCTGTGCATTCACCTTTGGCCATAGATTGGATGAGAAGACTCACAAGGGAGACAGTCTATTGGCTGGGTATGAACAATGACGTTGAAGTCATCATCAAGAAGTGTGAGGCATGTCAAGAGCATATGCAAGGTCAGCACAAAGCACCATTGATTCCATATGAAGTTCCTACCCATCCTTGATCCAAAATCGCATCGGACCTCTTTCAGATCTGTGGCTTTGACTTCATCGTCATCGTCAACTACTTTACTTAGTATCCCATGATTCGACAACTGCACAATATCTCAAACACAACTGTCGCACACTCTCTAAGTGCTACTCTCAGTTTACTTGTTGTGCCTAGATAGATCTTTACAGATAATGATCCACAATTTATAGATAAGCCATTTCAGGATATATGTGAGAAGTAGAAGATCGATCACACTACTTCTCCTCATTACCCTAGACCTAACAGCCTAGCTGAATGAATGATTTGCATGGTGAAATCTCTAATTCTCAAAAGTAGACAAGCCGAGCAAAATCTACACATTGTGGTGTTAAATCTGAGAGCGACACCTTTACGTGCAATTGTTCCACCACCAGTAGAATTCATGTTTAGCAGAGAAGTGCGAACCAATTTACCTACTCATGCACATTTTAACTTTTAAAACTGCAAGAGAAGATGGTCAACGTACAAGAGACAAATGCAGATACAGAATTGCCAAATTTACAGTTGGGGCAACAAGTTTGCAACCAGGATCCTATAGAACGATTTGTTCAGAACCAAGGTTCTATGAAGTCATTACACACAATTGTGAGGTATGCCAAGGGCCATTCCAGCTCCTCAACCACCATTCAGTCCTATTGCAGCATGGACAAGATCCCAAATGCAATCAGGAACACCATCCAAGAATGACATTCCCAAAGATCACTGTGAGCAAGAAACCTCCAGGCAAGTTTACCATTCCAAGATCTGGGCGTACCAGCAGATTACTTCTATCCTGCAGAGACTCACAAGGCAGAAGTTTTCACTCGACGTGCGGATGTGTGGCTGACCGCTTGAGCATGTAATAGTGCGTGATGACATCGGACAAGCGACCCGAAATCATCGTGCACTCATGAGACATTTCGGTCGGCGGGTGCACATGAGAGTCGGAAGCACCCCTGCCAACAAGTAAGAAGCCTATTAAGGCCATTAACTGTGATTTTTCACTGCCCGTTCAACATTATGGTTGGCAAGCGGGCGAATCAGCCAGGTGGCCTTTGCATTTTTCAGGAAACCTCATTCATGGATGGGATGAGGTTTCCAGTATTAATTGAAAAAATATATATTTGGACATAATTTTCATCATCCATATGTTCCAGTGATCATATCTGATGTGTGGGCATTATTTCCCAGTTTTTTAAATCTTTATTTTTTGCATTTAAATTCTTCAGCTCCCTGAGGCAGCTCTCTGCCTTCAGAGAACTTTCATTCCATTCTCCCATCAGCCAGCACTGGCTTCAGCACTCACCCCCCTTCCACCCCACCACAGCAGCATTGAGCTTCTCAGTGCACCTTTCACACTGGCTCTCCGTTAATTGGCCAGCCAGCGCAAAATCGTGGTCAGGGACTAATCACGGTTGGGGGTCCATTCCCCGGCCACTTCCAGGCCTGCCGATCGTGGACGCATACGGAACGAAAATTCCTGCCCATAGATTCGTCAGTTCTATACAGTTATGTAATGGGAACTAAACATGAACATGTATTGTAAACAGTTATAATTCCTTGGAAGAGTGGAAAGTATCTTTAAAAAGAAAGGGAGATGTAATATGCCTTTAAGGGATTGCAGCATGTCATCAGGAGAGGGGAAGTGTGTCATGAAATCCAGTCAATCCAGTGGCAGGGAGATGAGGGAGGGTGAATGGGGGGGTCACCAGTGAAAACCAGCTTGACAGCCATTGGCAATGCATTCCCACCTGGTCTAATGTGAAGGTAGCCTTGTTCCAGGAGATTGCAGGTATCAGTCATGACCTACCATGACAGTCTGAGCCTCATATGTGTCGAGAAAGCTGATCCTCTCCCCATAGGTTGAGGTCTTGCCTCTTTCGAGTTGGATCGCTGTGTTCACCCCCTCTGACCTGTGAAATGGCATGTGACTGAGGAGAAGGTAACTGATGCTGCCATTGGGAGTGCTACTGTTCATCGTGCTGTTAGTGTTGCTGGTACTGCTCCTCTTGTTCCTCATCAGAGATGCAAGGTAGACCAGCATAAGCTGCTCCCATGCTGTAATGAAGGCTGACAGGAGAGAAGTGCTTATCAAAGTGAGTGAAGTGTAAGACAGGTGAACTGACTTCCAGGAAGTTGGTGATCCCCTGTCTAGCATACACTCAGGAGAAATACTGTGAACAGTCACCTCTCATCTAACATGACCACAGCTTTTCAGTTTCAATGTTTGAAGGCTTCCCCGCCTGTCAGGTTCACTGAAGAACTCTCTCCACTATGCACTGGCATCAGTGAGCCTATTGGGTTTTATACTGCTTAGCAAACCCATGCCCTGGCTGTTAAAGCCAGAATCTCAATTTCTCTGCTTCTTTCATATGACTTGGGATCACCACAATGTTGGTGATCACTCTTCTCCATCTTGTCCTGTCAATCACCATTCCTCCTCCAACCCCATTGTATTTAAGCCTCTCACCAACATATGTTTCCATCTGCTCTTTGGCCTTCCTCTTCTATTTCTTCCTGGCAAACCCATCTCCATCACTCCCCTCATCACATTCCAATCTCTTCTCAGTTACTTTCTTCGATATTGCCAAAATCTTCACTGACCATTGATGTACTAATCCCTGATTCTCTTCTTTCTCATCATATCACACATCCCATCTCAGCGTCCATATCTTTTTTCTATCCAGTTGCCATTCCTCTTTTCTTGATGTTGCTCATGTTTCTAAACCATATAACAAAATTGATATCACAACTGTCTTACACATTCTTCCTAAAGCGAGAATGCTGGGTTAAATTCAAAGTTAGTTGCCTGTTTGCATTTTGTAATGACTTACCAGGCAGCTGCAAGGGCTTGTCTACTTATCTGCAAACCCATCTAGGCTAAACCGAGAAGTGCGCAGTATCATGTTGGGTTCTCAACTGATGCCACTTTAATGGATCTAACCCCCAGTCTGTAATCAAACCCACCTCCCCCACCCACTCTTGGCAGTTTAAATTCTGCCCATAGTCCCCAATCCCACACAGCTAGCTTTTAATTCCTTCCCAAAACCAACAAACAGGACTACCTTGGTAGAAGAATGAAGTTCAATATAAGTGGAAAAACAACACCTTAGGCTGAATTTTCATGTCAGGGGTCCCAACCTGCTCCCAGGAAAAAACAGTCATTCTTAGGATTTTCATGGAAGCACGCCCTTAATTGGCACGGAGCTAGGTTCTCTGTCCAATTAAGGATGGCAGGCGAGCTCAAAGCTGGAGAGTCATTCAGTGGCCTTCCAGCTTGAGAGGAGCAGCAGCCTTCAATTAATAATTAGTAACTGAGAGAATATTTCAACATGGAGGCATCCTGTCACCAAGCTTTTTAAAAGTTGAAATAAGAAGATACAGCAGCCAGCCACCACTGTGGGAGCGGTCGGGTGAACTGAGGGTTGGAGGGGTGGGGAATCCTTCTACACGGTGGTCTTTAGTTCCATTCACATCCAGGCAAGCAGGGGGGGGTCTTCATGAAATGCTGCCTCCCCCCCAGCCTGCTACTGGTTGCCAGCCTCCAGGCAGTTCAACTTCTCCCCCGTCAGTTCAGGAAACTTTAAGTTGATTTAACAGAAGTCTTAATGAACCTAATCAGCTATCCGCCTCATGGGGGAGGGTCACCCTGTCAGCCCTGAATCTACCATTGCTAAAATGGTCGACACCTCTATTCCTGGGTCCCACCCACTTTCATTTCCAAGCACAGCAGGGTTCAAAAATTTAGCCCCTATCTTTAGATTAGGTAAATTACAGCCTTCTACACTCAATAGAGAGTTTACATACATATGAACAAACAAATTAGGAGTAAGAGTAGGCCATTCGGCCCCTTGAGCCTGCTCCACCATTTGATAAGATCATGGCTGATCTGATTATGGCCTTAACTCTATTTTCCTGTCTACCCCCAGGAACTTTGAATGTTTAAGGCTGAGTTAGATAGATTCTTGGTTAACAAGGGAATCAATGACCCCATCTCTATTGCTCTCTGGGGAAGAGCATTCCATAGGGTAACGAATCCTTGAAAGAAAAAAAATTCTCTTCATCTCTATCTTAACTGGGATACCCCTTATTTTTAAACTGTGTACCCTAGTTCTAGTCCACCCTGCCAAATCCCCTCAGGATCTTACATGTATCAATAAGATCACCCCTCAGTCTTCCAAACTCCAAAGGACACAGGCCCAACCTGCCCAATCTTTCCTCATAAGATAACCCCTTCATCCCAGGAATCAGATGTATGAACCTTCTCTGGACTGCTTCTAATGTAATTATATCCTTTCTTATGTAAGGAGGCCAAAACTGCACACAGTACTCCAGATGTGTTCTCACCAACACCCTGTACGATTTTAACAACACTTCCTTATTTTTATACTTGATTCCCTTTGAAATAAACAACCACATTCTATTTGACTTCTTAATCATTTGCTGCACCTGCATGCTAACATTTTATGTTTCATGTACCAGCACACCCAGATTCCTGTCTAAGAAGAGATCTGCAATCTCTTGTTATTTAAATAGTATATTGCTTTTCTACTCTTCCTGTCAAAGTAGACAAGTTCACGTTTTCCCACATTATACACCATCTGCCAAATTTTTGCCCACTCGCTCAACCTATCCAAGTTTCTTTGCAGACTCCTTATGTCATCTTCACCACTTAATTTCAGATCATAACCTTTGCTCCATTTTTACAGACAGCAGTTGTTGATTCTCTATGATTCTCATTTACACCTCTTCGAGATCCATCTTTTGTTTCTTTACTCCTTCCATGACAGTCTCCTTTTGTCTTGCATCATCGTCCCTTTTACATTAAATCTCTCCTGCTTCTGCTTCTGCCTTAGTTGTGTCAGCATCAAAGACTAATATCCGTATTCCACCAACAATTATGTGGGTAGTACCAGGGTCCACAAGAGGAGGGTGCAGATGGTGCCAAACACCGGGTCCTGGAGGATAAAGGGGGGCCCAGGGTCAGTTTTTTAAATGGAGTTCTCAAGTAGTCCACATTGAGCAGCCAGAGCTGCAGACCTGAAAGACCAGCTTAAAAAAATCAGAACCATCAGGCTGAGAGTTCTAATTTTTTTAAAGCCTACCAGTCAGGTCAGTTTCACTGAGTTGCTGTGCTGCTTCCAACCTTCGGGCAGCTTCGTGGTTCCAATTATTTTTTTTGAAAACCCACCAGAAAATCAGCAGCAGCGCAGTAACCATCAGGAGAGTGCTCTTGGTTGAAGAATGGTAAGTGAAATCCCTGTAATTTTAGAACCAATTAGATGCTATATGTTTCGGGGGAGGGTTGGGGGTGGGGTGGCTGGGGGGTTGGGGGGAGAGGTTGGGGGGGTTTGGGGTGGAGGTTGGAGGGTGTAGGGGTTTGAAGGTGGGGAAGAGGTTGGAGGGGGCTGGGGTGGAGGTTGGAGAATTTGGGGGAGGGGGTCGGGGAGGCTGAGGGATTTGGGGTTTAGGGATTGTGGGGAGGTTTGGGAGGGGGGGTTGGGGAGAAATTGGGGGTGTTGCAGGGTAGGGTGGTGTTGGAGGGAAGGGGTAGAGAGGAGGTTGAGGATGGGGGGTTCATTCGCCCAGGCAGAAGAAAGTCTCCTACTTCTACAGGATAGAAAGGATCTTGTGCAGTTTATCTGGGTCACAAGTATTGAATCTTTCCCCAAAATATAAATTTACTGTCATCTGCTCCATGTGGTGCAATGTGTAGAATATGTTAATGAGGGCTGAGGCAGTCACCAAAATCAGCTTTATCATCTGCATAGTGTTATTAAAACCTAATGGGATATTTTCCTGTGAAATTAACAATATTGCACGATGTGGATAAAGTAAAATTTGTACTTTCTGGTTTGTTTAATAGTCATGGTGGGATCAGCTACAGGGCACACACAAACTAGCACTATTATATTGTTGCTGTTCTTAATATTACTGACATATGCTGCATATATATCAGATGATATTTGTAACCTGGTGACAACAATAGTTGTTATCATTTTACTAGGACCTTTTAGTGATTGTTTTGTGAATTGGTGGATAAATCTTGAAAGGTGAAAAATATCATGCATCATTGAGGAGGAGGGTTAAAGTGGGGAGTGAGGAGAAGCACCAGATGCCATTATTTCTCTCCCTGGCCCTGGATAGTATTAGCTAAACCAGGTATGACCTGCTGAAATGGTAGTCCTGGTAATGAAAACTTGTAAAAGGGAATAACCTGAGGATGGTTCTTGAAGATTTCAAGTGATGGAGCTGTGACTTTTCCTTTGGCATTGTGTTCCATTGTGGGATTGTTCTTGTGAAGAAGACGGATTGTTGATAGACCGTCTTGGAAACAAATGGTCTTTGTCATTTGTGTGAATGGCTACCTCATGTTTAGTCATTGCTGGAGGGCACCATATACTTGTTTCTGTCAATTCCCACCAGTCCATTCCATATTTTATGGAACACAGTTTGTCTATTTCTCTCCCTCCTTTGCTGTTGTGATTCCATTCCAAATCTTTGATCAAGGATGTGACACTGGTGTACTTCCCATACTGATGCATGCAGCATGTCTTTGCATTGCTTCCATCTTATATATAATCTTTCGCCATATAAGGAGCCCACACACAACTTGTATACTTCAGGATTGGGTGAACAAATGTTTGGTAAGCTATAACTCGGATATTTTTGTTGCAATACGAAAGATTCCTCCTCAGAAATTTAAGAACCTTGCTGCTTTGGATGTTAGCTGCTGAATGTTGAGTCCCTGTTGAATCCCCTCTCCAGCTTGCCACCCTAACACAAACCTTCCCCATTATCCTTTCCTCTCGTCCCCCATCCCTGCCTCTTTTGCCCATGTGATGAAAGTTCATTGGCCTGAATTCTGTTTCTCGTTGAGTTGTTGCACAGATAGTGCCAGATCTGCTGAGCATTTCCAGCATTTTCTGTTTTTATTTCAGATTTTCAGCATTCACTTTTTTCTTATTTAGGTTGAACATGCATTGAGTGTTTCAATTAACATTATCTCTTATTAAGTCCAAGTCTGCAGAGTTGGGAATTTCTGTTGTCACTAAAAGTGAGATAATGATTTAGGGAGGAAAGGAACTGCATCAACTAAAGATTTTCTGAAAGTGTTAATTTATATACGGGGTCAATGCAATGCTCCTGCACTTCCCAGCAGGGAGTTGCACTTCTGTTTGCAGAATAGCATTACAATATAGTCGCTCTATCTCACACTTGCGTTCACTTTGAGTACAGATTCCCCTGGGAGTGTGTGAGTGCATGTTGACTGTAAAACAGGAAAACAAAACAATTACATTTTTGGCTCTACTGAAAACATAATCATTGCGATCCTCAAGTGGCTCACTTTATAAGTATAGACCTAAGCTATCCCCAGGTTCTATCGCCAGACTGTGCACTGAGGGGGTTGGGGGATCTGCTATGTTTAATCTCAACAGCCTGGACTGGGGAGGGGATTAAAATGAACCAAGGTTCCCACTACTGATGGCTGTCTAGAGATACCTGCTGCAAGGTATATTTGTGTTGACATTGGGTGACTACCGCGGAGAAATGGATTAAAATACTCACTGTCTGGGTTCATCTATAAAAAAGCTGCTTGGGTATGGTGCCTGAGCAAATGTACCCTAAAACCAATCAACAACATCAGAAGAGGACAGTGTTTTAAGAGAAAGAACAATGTTTGTCTCGAACTGTTCTTTCTCTGAGAACAAAAAGTAAATAGTTTAAGTATCCTCCACAGTTCGTTTATTCATGGAAGTCTTGCAACAACCAGCCCTAATTACCACTTACCCACTATTGGGTAGTGGATCCGGTCTGCAGCAATTCCTTGGAGAGAAAGGAGCACTGTAAATCACAGGAGGGCATATAAACCTCAAGATTGATTCCAAGCACATCGTACTTGCCTACCACTCCATTAACTTTCATTGCTACCTCTCTGAGGTCATGTTGCAGGTGATATTGCACACCATGCCATTTCATAGACACTCCATCAATAAAAGTCAAGCTTCAAGTGTTTCTATGGTGGGAGCGAATAATTCCAAGTCATAACATTCAACAGAAAAATATTATCATTCCTTCAAGGGAATAAGCACCTTTACTGGGAGATCCATTTGACAAAGCAGCTTGTCTCAAAGATATTCTAGATGTGTTTATTTGTAAAGCTGAATGTGATTAGTAGCCTGTAGATGCATAATATAATGCAAATATAATTATGTTGAAACAGCAGAGGCCTACAGAGGAAGGAAGAAAATTCAGATTATTCATTTCTTTCAGTAAAATTATGTCCTTGGGGTAGAATTTCCCATCATGTCATAATTGGGTGTGAAACTCATTTGTGTTCCCATCTTACTGATGCCAATTTACTCTTAAGTTTCTTGCCAATTACACTAGCATATGTCAGAATGTAAAAATTATCATAAACAAGTGTTAAGCAGCATAAACAAATGGGGCTCTGAGGAAAGTGCAGAACCCTCCCATTGGCAGAATTTTAAACAACCCCTGGGGCAGGTTGGTGGGTGGGTGAGGCATAAAATTGGGTATAATGCCATGGGTGCCATTCCTGGCACCTACCTGCCCGGCCCTGACTGTATCACAATTTTATACATGGCAGGAGAGTTATCAGGCCTTGAGCCAATTGAAGACCTTAAGTAGCCAATTAATGACCACTTAAGGTCTCTTCCCACCCCGGCCACAATTCTTGCCATGGCAGGCAGTGGCCGATGTCAAATTGGAAACCTTGCAGCTCTCACACCTCATGCTATTGTCAGGAAAGGGCAGGGGGGACTACATTAATGGACCCCTGGACCCATCAGAGGCCATACCCCCAAGGTCTATCCCCTCCTGGGGTTTTTTCTCGACTCCTGGCCTGTGCACTCTGGCCCCACATCCCCGCCCCTCACTAGGGCCTCCTAGCCCAATCCTACTGTAACCATCCCCTCCCCATCCCTCACACCCCCAGCCCCCCTCCTCGCCAACTTGTCCCCTCATCTGTCTCCAGCAAAAATCACAGTTGACGAATGGATGTAGTCCCAGCAGTGGCCACCACTCCTGGTGGCAATACTGAAGCCGGAGAGCTGCCAGTCGTGGCTGTTCAAAAAGAACAGTATTCTTAAGAAAATGCAATCATGCAAACTCATACTGATACCATTAAAATACTTTCAAAATAACAGAAAGTACATTGCAGGTCTCACTGAGAATA